>VNJW01013036.1:0-27838 GCA_008042615.1 Drosophila auraria
AACTATTCTGCACAAAAGCAAAATAAATAAACAAAATAAATAAGTTTTCGGTGGCATGGTTTTTTCGCCGTGAAATCTTGCAATTATTATGAATTAACTAAATCTATGTACAAGAAAAGCTGCAAAAATCAGTTTAATGGTTTTCATATTAATTTCTGCAGGAGTATTGGCATGAGGATTCCAGAAATGAATGAATTGTGCACTGCGAATTCCGGCCATTGTTATTGTTTACCTTTTAAGTCAGTCTGACCGTAGTCGCATTGCGAAAAAAATCCGAACCAAAAAAGACATATAGTTGTCTCTTTCAAGGTTCTAATGAAGTAGCTAATTAATGAAAACTTGTGCCCTGTATCATAGCCGTATAAGCAAGCTAGAGCCTCCATATTTAATACACAGACTGAATAACACGAGTTTTAATATAAAATAAAAATATTCTAATATTTCAAAAATATTTAGAATTAAGTCAAAGCCCAAGGGGTATCCCTCAGCCTAAACACTTTCTAAAATAGCCTTATTTTCAGCTTTTTGTTTTGTTTTTCTCAAGTTGTTAAGGGTGAATAAAAAGGGGGAATGGGTATGACTGATGCCGTATGGGGTGTGGGGATTGTTAAATTGCAAAATAATGTACACACTTGCTGCTTGTAATCGCCGTTGTTGTTGTCCTCACAGGCTCTAACTGCTTGTTCAGCCCATTGTGCTGGTTCATCATCATCATCACCAAACCATTATTAACATCATCATCATGATCATCGTCATCAGAAAAAGCAACAACAAGTACATACGCACGCACGCACAAGCACACACACATGCATAATCTGGGGTGGACCGCCGCCATATGCCAAAGTTAGACAATTTAACTCTCATTACATTCAAGGGCTTTGGCTTTGCCAATTAACATATTCAAACAAGGAAGTGGAAATTTTGTGAGTTTTTGTGGGCCTTACAAATTGCTTTCGAAGTTTGTCACAGAATATTACGCATACGCAACGTAGCCCCGTAGAAATTTTTTTTCATCAAAAAGTGGCTTAAAATTGGTTAGACTTATGTCTATCTATTTGGTGATTGTTCTTTTTTATATTGAATATAAATTGGTTAAGTTAACCTACCTAATTAGTTTCTTAATACGAGTAAGTCCAGAAGTTACTGTAAAGTTTTTATAAACATTGCTCATACGACAAGTATTACAGAAATTGATGCTTGTATACTATTTTTTGAAGCCTAAAAACTATTTAGCCATGGTCAAACTCCTTTTCACTTTAATCTACTAAGAAAAAGTATCTCTTAGAATCTTAAAGGCTGCACTTTGACGTTCCAATTTCCACCCTAATGTACCCACCCAGTGCCGCAATTAACGCATTCACAAATGAAGAGTGTCAAGGCTTCCGTCAGTCAGTTGGTCCTTCGGTCCCCCAGTCACTTTGTCAGTTAGGCTGTTATTCGCCATTTCTTTTCCATTTCCTTGCCCTATTCTCTCGCTTTTTTGGCGCTGTCCCCCGAAAAAAGAGAGCGCTCCTCAAGTCAAGTCCTTCCATCAAGATAAAAGTTTTTTATGCCTGCCAGAGGGAATGCTGAATGTATGACAACACTTTCGTGAATGTGTAGGTGTGTGTGATGCGTGTGGCATGTGGCATGTGCCACACCATCGTGATGGCCACCATCAGGCAGGTGTAAGTTAGTTAGTCCCCTTGGCTCGTCGTCGCCGTCGTCCGGGAAATTACAAATTCTCTCATGCATTGTGGCACCAAACTTGAGGTACTTTGCCAGCTAATGTGCGAGCCGAGAGAAATTTTTGGAATCATTTGTCGGATACTTAAGATAAAACACAAACACGATGTTTGTGGGAACAGCTCCAGGGAGATAATCAAGATAATGTCTTCCACAATCACCTCTGGGCCTTTTTCACGGGTAATACGACAGATGAATCAATAGATATGAGATATTTTAGAAGAGGTTTTTGAGGCAAAAAACAATACAAATTCAAGGACCAATTAACTGAAAATAATGTTCATGTTTATATTGATGTTTATAGGAGATTTTAAGGATATAAATATTATATATATAGCTTTCAAGGCATTGCAGAGTTAAATTTCTCGAAACTTCCAAAATAAATATTTATAAAAAAGATTTGGAACCTCAGTGACTATCAATTACTTATGTTTTTGGAAAATTTCATGGACCTGGACCTGTCAAGCTGATAAATCTTCCCTAAACAAAAAGTTTAAACGCTCTTTTTGAGCCTCATTTACCTTTGATTGGTTGTCAAGACAATGTCAAGTCAACTACCCATATTAAATGCGCAAAATTATCAAAGATTCTTTTTCAGTCCTCCCCCCTACCCCCACACTCGGTGGAAACTTTTTCAAAGTTGCTGTCTTTAAGAATGGCTAACTTTCGCCCAACTTCATTACCGAAATGTTCAAGTCTCCTCCCTAAGCCTAATGTAGTGCAGACTTTTTTGTAGTTCCAAGGAGAATATAATAATATTCCTTTTGAAAGAAAGTTGACATCATTGGCTGGAAACTCAATTTGGGGGCGGCGGCGTTTGGTGACCACACCTTTTGCCGGTTTCCTTGGCTGGATGATCCTTCAGAACGGCGGCGGGCCTATAACGAGCCTATTTGCTATGCCTCATACTCTCAGCCCATCGAAATCCGAAAAAAGAAAGATGGAAAAACTTCCCCCGGTCGCTTGGTCGCTTGTGTTCTTGTGTAATATTTATGTAAATTTCGGCCTAGCGCAAAAATTGAAAGGCGTAATGGTCCTGTGTCGCAGCAACCTTCGAATCCTTGGCAGAAGGGACCATTTTGCATACGATTCGCTCCGTAACCTGCCTCCTTGTGCGTGTTTCGGTTGGCTTCGCTTAATAAATGACACCGAGCATATTATGCTCTATAATCGAGTGGAAGAGAATTATTTTGTGTGAACTAATTGCATTAGTGACATTCAATTTGATGCCGGCGCGCAAAAGGAAACACACACAACGAAAACGGAGAAGGGAAAACCGGAAAAGAAAGCACGGCAAAGGCGAGAGAGAATCAGGGAAAACAACGTTAAATGGCAATTGTCACAAAAGGCCGGGATTTCTGATAGACGATCCCCAGTCGCTGCTGTTGCTCTAGTTTCGCTGTTGCCACATCGTAGTTTATTCCGCAGTCAAGCAAAAACCTGCGCCTGTCGCTGATTTAGGAAAAGCGACCCAATCCCAAACCCAAACCCAAACCAAGCCTCAAAGCCAAAGCCAAGGCCTGTAAGCGAACCCCAAACCCCCAACCAAACCAAACCAAACCCAAAACCCGAGCACCAGAAGGGTCCCCGAGCCGGGCAAAAAAAAGCCAACCGGGTCACCGCTTGGGCAATCATGTGAATCGAGCTCTTTATAATTTGCGAAACTATGTGAGCCGTCCAACCGAGAGTTGCTATGGATGTTCCTTTTGTGTCTGGATTATGGCTTCATAGGTATATACAAAAAATAAGGTGGATTTACTTCATGGCCTACTTAGAAGGCTTTTAGGTGTATTCAAAGCGGCTAAAGCGGCTTTTTTTGCTGGCAAATCTCGGCTTAAGCTTTAAAAGTGCTTCAAAACGAATAAATATTTATATGATTTGGGGTTGCTCTTTTTATGTTAGAGTTATCTAGTCATGAATATTTATAAAATGGGGCAAGTTGAGTTTGAAGAGGTATATTATATCCGTAATTTTTGTTTTTAATTAAATATTACTTTAAAAAGCAAGTAAAAGGGTAAATGAGTTTCTAAACTTCATTTCTTGGCTTGGTAAGAAGTTCTTAAAGATTTAGCTTTGATTTTCTTGTAATTCTTGGTTCTTCAGGAAATGTGTGTTCACCCTTAAATTAATAATTCAATATTCCTTTTAGCTAATTAACTAATTTACCCATAAAACAAGCATCAATTTACATGCAAATTTGTAGAGGCTTTAATGTTACCCTTCTGAGGTTAAATACGTTTTGGTTGTAAGCCATTTCCACTTTTGAAGTTGAACTTAAGCCACAAATTTAAATTATTTACAAGGAAAATTTAAAAGCATTTTACCCTTAATATGGTTCTTAATATGGTTATTAGATTTAACTGATCTGAGCATCCAGAGAGGCTAAAATTTCATTGGAAAGTGCATTTAAACTTGATTTTGATCCTAAATTGTAAAATTATTTTTTTTAAAACATGATAAAAATAATAACTTTACTATAATTTATATTCCAATGGTTAAAAAGTAGTAACCGGGTAACAGATATCTCTATCCCGTATAGTAAAACCCCAGAAACCTCCCTCGTTGCCTCGTTTGGCCTGTTTTTTGTGCATGTTTTACTTTTTTGTGGTGTGCGTATGCTCCTGATTTTTGTGTTTATTTTTTTTGGGTGTGCATGTGTGTGGGCATCCTAACCCAAATGAAAATAGTCTTACATGTCGTTGACACATTTCGGAGCTCTGCCAAAACGCTTGGTTTCCGCTCAGCATTGCTTACCTGCCGGGCCACAAAGAGAAAGCCATTGGGGAAAAGAGAAGAGAAGAGAGAGAAAGAGGTATGAGTTGGGATTGCAATTAATTAAATCAAGTTACAGACTAAGTCTTATGGCTAAGGACTACTTGAGAGATACGCTAATATTTACAGAATCTATTGGCGAAACTGAAGAGCGCAAAAAACATTTTGTGGCAAGCTGAATTAGTCAACGGATTTTAGCGACTGATTGGGGTTTTATCATATATATTAATATATATAGTATACAGTACATATGTTCAGGTACAGTAGAGTAAAGCCCTTCCCGAACGCTCTCACCTGGTGTCCGGAGCAAATGGAGCCATTGGGCACGCGGACGCGGAAGGGACTGTGCACCGGGCAGGAGGTGCGCGGTCCCCAGCGTGTGGCCGCCGCCTGCTGCAGCGACAGCGCCGAGCTGCATGGATTGAAGAGCGCCGGCGGCGGCGGTATGCTGATGGAGCTGAGGCCGCTCAAACTGCGACAGTGACCGCCGGCGGAGGAAGCGGCCAGCAGGGCGGCCTCAGCGGCCGGACACTGGGGCATGGCCATCGATGGCATTCCCATGGGGACGCCCTGGCCGCTGCTGCCGACACCGCTGCCGCTCATGCCGCTGCTGCCGCTGCTGCCCAGCAGGGACATGTGCGAGCCACCGGACATCAACGATTGTGATGTCAGCCCATGATGCTGGCACATGCCCAAGGGGGGAGCTATGCCGCCGCAGGATGTCACGCCGACGCCGCCGCCGCTGGACCATGGACTCGCTCCCGGCGCCGCTCCCGCTCCAGATCCAGCTCCAGGTCCAGCTCCTCCTCCTCCCGCTCCACTTCCGCCAGCTGCCGCTGCTGCCTGTGGGTCGCCGCCGGCACAGTAGTGATCCACCGTAAAACTGTCTTGGCTACCAGAGCATTGCAGGCGATGCGGGGGCGGTGACGACGCGTGGCGCGGATAAATGTTGTGTCCTCTGGGTTAGCCTCTGTTGCTTATCTTGCTTGCCTTCCTGGCCCCCGGCTTCTTAGCCCTCTGATATGTGTTTTAGGCCAAGATTCGGTCGGATGTTGCTGCTGCTTGCTTGTGGGCTCTCGTGGCTGCGGGTGAGCATTGCTCACACTTTGGCTTGCGGCTCTAAGTTCTCAGCCTATTTTTCAGGCTTTTCCTTACTCATATACCTAAGCGTCTTCGTCTGGGATCACAGCTTTTCTCAACAAGAACTCCTCTATAACGTCCTAGTATTTATTAATCAACAACAACTAACTCTGGGGGCGTGGGGGCGTGTTAAAAGTCTACAACAATTACTTCTTTGTCGGTCCGTTGCTTATTGTTGTTGTCTCTATTTAGCGTTTATTTGTTAATTGTTATGTAAATTCTGTTGCTATCACTGGTAAATCATGCAAGTGTGTCTCTGCTTCCCACGTTGAATTGGTATTCGGCTTTTTGGTTTTCGGTTTTAGAATTTATTCAGTTTTTTCGGCTTTCGGCGAAAAAATTATTGTTTCCTTTTTAATTGAGGGCAGCAAGTATATTTAGTTTTAAATGCTTGAGTTTTTTATGGGCTGCAATTGATGCAATTAACTTTGTTCATCACAATTGTAATTAATTTGTTTTGTTGTTTTTGTTTTAAGGTTTAGTTTTCTGGTTTTTATCTATTTATTATTGAGTTCTCTATATAGATGTGTGTGTTCTTTTCTTTATAATTTGTTTATTTTGATGCAACTTTTAGAGTTAAATTTTGAATTGATATTTGGTTATGTGGTTTTTTGTTTTTAGCTTTTTGGTTTGTAAATTTTCTAGCATGCGAGTTCTGCAAAGGAAAATCGTTGAAAAGCTCAAAATTTAACGAAATTTATTCGACTGCGGGAGTATGAGTGTGGGTGTGGGTGTTGGCAAGGGTGTGGGTGTGTGGGTTGAGGGTGTTAACTATGTATATACAAACTCAGCACAGCAGGTGAATGGAATTTCGGGTTTTAAGGAATTCCAATTTAATGTAGCATACTGTTGAGAGCTGCTTGGCTCGCAAACGAGTGTCTTCGCATTTCATACAAATAAATTAGATATTTAATTCCTTAGACACACACCTGAACAATTGAAATTAGTGTAACGGTAGGCCTACCACCTCTCTTTTAGGTCTAACACCCTACACCGCCCCCGAAAGCAATCAACGAAACAGATGGGAACCAAATGGAGCATAATATGCACTGGGGAAAAGTCGATAAGGTGAGATAAAGAACCATGAAATGGTAATAAAAATAGAGAAAGGCTGGAAAATAATTTAAAAAAAATTAAGATTCAATTAGTTAAATATTAAACTATTAAAAAACAATTTAAACACATTATTAACAAGGTTTTATGCATTATTGATCAAATAAAATATGATTGCCATAAAAAAACAAGTATTTAAAATATATACAAATTCCTACAAATTATATTTCTTTATTTTAAAAATAAGGTCGTCAAGTTCTAAAATGTTTTCAAGTTAAAAAGTACTTTAAAGGGTTATGCTAATTTTTTTCAGTTCATTAAAATGTAGAAAATCTCTATTTGTAAGCCCTAAAAACGTTCTTTTGTTTTCGTGCAGACAGTGTACTCTCTATTCGACGCCTCGTTTTAATTAAACTCACTGTCTAGGCAACTGAAAATGTGTATTTTATATGCCTCGGAGATAAAAATAAAAATTTACAATATAAAAACCTGTATTGTCCCTTGGGGGCTGACTGAAAAACACTGAGCTCGCGGGGGTGGCAGAGCAGAACAGAGCTTTTTATCTAAACGGTTCCAAAAGGCAATCGTTTGGGGAAAAAGCCTTAAAAATAAAAATAAAAAAGCGAGCCGGAAAACGAGCGACGGCGAGCGGGGAAGAAAACAAGACTGTGAAACAGAAAAAACAACGAAAAAGAACATGGAACTCGGGAAATTATATGCGCTAATAAAGGCAGGAAGGCAGGGACACAAAGGGCGAGAGATAAAGAGGGCCAAAGGACCCAAGGAAGACTCCATTGCCAGGCAATTCCCAGGCGACTATCGGTACCGCAGGCGGAGACTATTTATGCTAAATAGTTTTCAACAAATTCCACACTGACTGCCGAAAGTCTGCTCCGCTCGGCTGCTCCACTGCCATCGAATTAAATTAAAACGGAATTGTGAATGCTTAAATAATATTCGCATAATAAGAGGGACCCCACGAACCGGGAGGCGTTGAAATGTTTGCTTTTGGCGCAGCTTCCGCTGAATGCTAATGTGCCACATGCCGCCCATAATTGAATGGGAACGTGCTCGTCTCGTCGGCTTCGGTTTTCGGTTGGCTTTGGCCCAGGATAAAGGTCCTCAGGGCCAAAAGCGGTACCCTCAAAACGGGGGCAGGAAGTCAGCCAAGGACGTGGAAGCCATGCCGTTGCCGAGGGAGCTAAAACTTTGCAGCGGAACATACGCGTTCAAAATAACCAAATTCAATTCATAAAAGATTCAAAAACCAACAAAGACTGTATGGCAAAAAACAGAGAGAGCTAAAACAAGGACCAAAAAGACGAAAAAACAACCGCATCAAGCCAAAAAAAAAAATCCCAGCTCAACTACCAAGCTGCGTTGAGGTAAAGTGAGTTTTAGCAGTCCATCTCTGAAGGGCCAGTCCACCCGCCGTCTGAAGGACTGAGCTGCACTTGGTCCTTGGTCCGAACGTCCAAGAGAACTGATGAATTTAGCAGTGGAAGCAGCAAAAGCAGAAAAGAAACTCTGCAAATGAAACCTAACAAATTTTTCATGCACAGTGGTCGCTTTGAAATGGCCAACAGTTTGGCTTTTATAGACGCAAAACCAATTTATGGCTCCATTGAAACCGTAAATCTTCGTTTATTTTGTGATTCAATTTAATTTAATTCGAATTTTATATCAGATTGGAAATCATTTATTCACAACACTGCAAGTGGGATGTCTTGTGACAAAATTGATGAAGCGTTTCTTGAAATTAATAATTAATCGAGATAATACTGCATTCTTATTTCCATTTATCAGTGTCCTAGCTTTCTTAACTTGGGTATAGATAGTTTAAAGAAGAAATTGAAGATTTTAAAGCAATTTATGGGGAAATATGTTGGCTTTCAAGGCAATAATGTTGGATCCTTGATTAAAATCGAGCAGTTTCCTTCTCCAAACCTTGTTTTTGCTGGATTAATTGCACTTAACTGCCGTGTATGACATGCTAATATTTAAGTTCTAATTTCCACTGTAGTTTAAGAGCTCTGTCTGCTTTCTCCTTGCCTCTTCCCCTATATATATACATATCTCTTGGTGTGTGTCTGTGTATATACACATTTTTGATAAGGCAAACGGAAATGGCATAGGAAACCGTCTGCTGCTGTTTTGGGGGGAAGTGAGAGGTGATTGAGGAGGCTGTGCTGAGGAGGGCTGAAGTGAAGTGAATTGAAGCGAACTTCAGTTTGTTGAGGAATTCCAAGTCTTGCAGGTGAGGCAGGTGGGGTATTTTGTGTGTGGGTGGTTTGTTAATTTCTCAGGTGAGCTATTTGTTTTTCAAACTCATACTTACTGCAACGAAATGCTGTTGTTGCTCGTTGTGTTGTTTGTGTTTTTAACTTTATTTCCGAAGGGTTTTTCTATTTTGTTAGCTGTGTTTAATGAATTACAGAGAGTACATGGTTTTCTGTTCCTTTTTTATTGTTTTAATTTATTTGAGGCTTTTTCTTGTGGCTTGCACTGGCTTTAGTTTGTTTTTCGGTTGAAATTAATTTAAATTTGATTAGTTTTAGTTTGATTTACAGCACAACAAACACACGCACACAGGCACGCACACGCACTCGCAGACACACACACAGCACGATTAATTTAATTCAATTTACGAAGGCGAGTTTTTCGGTGGCGCGTTTCGTGAAATCATTGATAATCATTTTTGGCAAATCGATTTGGCAATGCGGTCGCTGTCGCAGCGCTGCCTTCGCCTTGTTGCGGTTGTTGCTTCGCCAAGCGCGAAAAAGAGAGCCAGCCAAGAGCGTACGCTCTCTCCTTACGAAAAGAGACACAGAGTGGGAGAGCACAGCAACTCCCACACATACACACTAAGAGCGAGGGAGAGCGGGGCAAAGGCAAGAAGCTGACCGGATCGGACAATATGCAAAAAAAAAAAAAATGAAGGAAAGAAAAGAAAAGCAAGCAGAGAGGCTGCGAAAAAACCACGCACACTTTGCTTTTTTTTTCCTCTGACTCGCGTAAATGTGTGTGGGAATTTTTCGGGCGAAAATCAATTGGAAATTTTTTGTTGCCTACTTTTTTGCGCGCAACTTTGGCAAGCTGTTTGCTCACGGAACTTGAGCGATTTTTTAATTAAAAAGTTTGCACCCGTTTCGAAAGTTTTCATTGGCGTTTTTTTGTGGGTTTTTTGCCTCGTTTTACTTGGTTGTTTCCCAAGTTATTCCTCACTATTTCTGGGCTTTTTCTTGACTATTCCTTGGCGTTTTTCTCTAGGTTTTCCTTTGCCTTTTCTCCTTTTTCTTTTGCATTTCGCTGCGCCGTATGGCAACTCACTGGTGTGTGTTTTCTTCGCGTGTGTGTGGCTTTGCAGCAGCCGTTTTTAGTCGAGTTGTGCGTGCGAGTGTGTGTGTGTGTGCTGCTGCTGCTGCTGCGGGCGCTGCTACTGCTGCTGCTGCTGCTACTGTATACCCGTGCTGTCCAGGCAAGGGCTCGCGTTAAACTGGCACAGAACCAGTCAGCAAGGTGCACAATTATAGACTGAATCTCCAGATCCGAGCAGCATCCAGCTGGAGCTTAGCTTCGCTCCGGATTCCGCACTTACTCTCGCTGTCGCCTCTGCTTGCCTGCCTGGCCATGCTTTCTCTCTCTTAGCACTACTTGGCCTTGCTCTCACACTCTCCATCCAGCCTGGCGACGGCGGCCTTGCTCTCCCGCTCTCGGCGGCTGAATGCAGACTGTTTCCTCCAATCAATTTCCTGTGCTCGAGCGAGACGACTGCTGTGGCTGCCTTGGTGGCCTGACTTCTGTGCTGCCCGCTGAATCTGCCCGGCGGATGCAGGATGCTGGCAGCGACGCTGGCAGAGGCGCTGACTGCGAGGACATGCGCAGTGGCTGTCTCTTTCTCACTGCCACATTTCTCACTCATTGGCAATCGCTGGCGATTTCTGCTGCCTGCCAGTGCTGCACAGTGGAAAAAACGACTGTCCTTAGACATAAACGTGCATTTTTAATATAAAGATGGGAAAATCTCACTTTAATTTGGAGTTTTGATTAAAAATTCTTAGATATTTATGCTTATAAGCCTAACTTTATAAAAATGTACATAAAAACATCAGTAATTACTGTTTTATTTACTGATTAATAGCTTCTGCCCTGTCCCAACATTTTTTCCCCCTTTAAAATTATTTTTCTGCACGATTTTTGAACCCCATATAATATTATGCATACGCAGCGTTGCCCCATTAATTCAGAAACCACTCAAAACTGCACTTATGGACTTTAATCCAATAAAATGTGCCAGTTGTGGACCATTGTGCTCCCCTGCTGGCGCTGCTGGCGCTGCTGGCTCTGGTGTTTGCGTTTGTCTAACGGTAACGCGCGCTGGAGCGGGAGCGCTTAACGTGGCGAACGTACAAATATTCGTAATTTATGGCGCAACGTCTGCGCCACGTAGTCGTTAACCCAATCATTGCCAGCGTCATCAGCATCAGCATCGGACATCAACATCGCCATCGACATCGACGTCGTCATCATCAAAATCAGACATCCTTGTCGGGGTTTCATCAACGCAGAGCAGCACTCTGCAGCTGCAACTACAGCTCAGTTCAGTTAGTTGGCCAAAAAAACTGCGGCCAAAGTAGGTAACTTGTGGCCAGCAGGGTGGACCTTGGTTTTTGGCTGTAATTTAGGGTCATAACAACACCCTACTTATGCCTTTTGGTGTAAGAAAGACATAAAAAAGCACTAAGAAAGGGTTGCTTTTAAACTTAATCACTTATACGCAGTGTGGGCATGCTCCCTGGTTTTTTGTTAAGGACTGAAGGATTCCCGGACATTTTTCAGGAAAATAAAGCCCGGCTTAGGAGTCGTAAACGTAATTTTTGAAAGCTTGGAATTAAAGTTCAAAGCCTAAAAAAATTGATTTGATTCACTAAAAACTTTATTTCGTAAAATTTGTATAGATAATCCTTTTGTTTTGAATTAGAAAATATTAAATCTCCTTAATTAATACCAAAATAATGTCGCACGACATATCTCCGCGCGGACTTATGTTGCTCGTATCTCCATCTCCACCGAAAAGACTTATCTCTTGCGACTTAACTCCGCGCGAACATATGTCGCGCAAATTAAAAATACAAAAAAAATCTATGATATATTACGCTTCCTTAAAAGTTAATAGTATTAACTACACAAAAAAAGTGACCCTAATGAGTGCACTAAGACTGCCTAATTATTTCCAATGCCGGTTCACCCGAATTTCCTCGCACACAATCATCAAGACACTCAGACACTTGCCAAAGAGGATGCGGGCGTGTTGGCAAAAAGGATTCATTGCCAAAAGGAGGAGCTACCGAGGAAGAGCAGCAGCAGTAGCAGCCAAGAAGGAGGCGGCAGGAGCAGAAGGTGGAAAACCGCAACCTAATTACATGTGGTAAGGCCCCAGCTATCCATTGGGGCCAGGCAAACAGGCGCACGGAACGGCAACGGGACGAAAGGCAGGGACAGTCGGAGGGACAGGTCCTTTATGAGTTATGAATCTGTGCTGAGGCACAGCAAATATTTATGGAGCGCTTGTTGTGAATAGCAGCAGGCCGACAGAAAATGGGGTGAAAAGCAGCAAAAGTGATGAGGGGCTGGCAAGATGGAAAGGCCTGGCTGCCTGCCTGGGGATCGAAGATGGAAATACTCTATCAGGAGAAGGAGTCTTTCTGTAGTTGTAGGTAGTAGTAGGCATATCCTTGATAATAAACAATTATAATACCAATGTTTAAAACTATTTATTTGTATATTAATTTCAGTTTAAATATTTTTTAAAACTTTTAATTCCCGTTTATTATGCACGAGCTTAGAACAAAAAGCTAGAAGTTCTCAAGTAAGTTCTCACTTATGAATAAATCACTATACCCTCTGTTAAGGATATAAAATTGGAAGAAAATGTGGGCGTTAGTGGCATCTTCTCAGGCCTCGAAGTGCAAAGAAAGCATTTCAGACAATCGATTGATTCGCAAGGACAAGAACGACGCCGGCAGAGCGCACACGAGTTAAACGCTCAGCATAACGGACTTTTAATTAATGCACAATAAAGGACCTCCCCATCTGACACCTCGTCCCTTTACCCTTCTCACTTTGCCCCGCCCTCTTCTCCTTTACAATTCACCCACTGGCGTTATGTCAAGTGAATTTGAATCCGAATTCGTTTCGGCCCAAGGTTCTCCAGCTGAGCTCAGGCAGAGTGTAGGTCAAGGCCCTTTGGAAAAATGGAGCTCGTGTAATCGCATCCTGGCCATAAACTATTAACTTGCTGCTGTCGCCAACGTTTTGTGTAGTCCTGCTGCAGCACGCCAATGGAAAGTGGTTGCAGGATGCGGGCAAGGCAAAGCAGGGGAAGGATGCAGCAGCACCAGCAGCAGCAGAGGATCAGGGGTCACACAGGTGCACTGGAAAATGTACTTTTTGTGTTATGTCAGGATGCAGAGAGAGTCTGTTTTTTGAGTAATTTCAATAAGCTCAGCTTTGCTGGGTAAGAGTTTGGTTTGGTTTATCAGGTTTGATATTAAACTAAGCTTTGTTTTGACAACTTCTAGCTTTGAAAACAACAAATATCGATGATATATATTTCATTTTTATGTCAAACTTAAATTTATAATATTATTAAACTGCTTTTAAGTGAATTCTTGCTTTGAAAACTATAAATATCGTTTTAATAAAATCTCTACATATTTAACATGTATTTTAAATAAGTTTTCTTTTTTTCTAATAATTTAGTCGATAATAAAATCCTTTTAATGTGCTCACCAATTAACAAAAAACCTATTTCTAAGCCCCCTTTCTCTCCAAATATTTTCAAGAGATCCCCAGTAATTTCTTTCTGTGCAACAAAAGAGTGAAAGCAATTTGGCACGAATTTGTCATCTCATCGAAGTGGCAACAAATTTGGCTGCAACACGACGGCAACAATGACAATAACAATAACAAGGATGATGGCAGTTACAGAGTTGCAATTCGGTGCCTGAGTGGCATAAAGGGGCGTGGCGTTAGGACATTTATGTGTGTTATGTGTCTTGTGTGTGTCGTGTTGTGTGCAGCCAAAAGAGTAACCCTAATGTGTCAGTGGGGCAGCAGGTGGAGGGACAGAGGACTTCCACGTCCTGTAACTACTGCTCCTGACAGTTTGCTTGCTTAGCCTCGTTGACACGTTTAGTTGTCAACTAACCCCTACACACACACACACACACCCCCGCACGCACACCCGGGTGAAGGACACACAGCCCGCACACACATCCGTAGTCCGTGCAGAAATCAGAAACAAGTCAAAGGTAAAACGAGCGTTGTAATAATGCTGATGGCATCCCAGAAATCGAGCCAAAAAACGGGGACATCTGGGGTTAAGGGAAGTGGCCGTAGAAATGCCAGTAGAAGTGGAAGAAACACACACACACAGCACACACAAAAATGCAAATTCGTTGGCCATTTGGTAAATTGATTTTGCCATTGCAATTGGCCAATACTCAATGAGGCCCTGTGTGTCTCCAGAGCGGGGAATAGGTGGATAGCAAAACGAAGCGTTTTATGTTCCTTGAAGTCTTACTTAAAGATGAGAGCCACCTCGGCTGGGGAATAAGAATTCAATATGGCAAATGGACAACCTGGAGGGCTATCCAGTCTCTACAGATTATTGAAACAATTGCAAGTCTGGCAGAGGACTTAAGAGTTACTCTACAGATGAGTTTAATTGGGAGCTAGAATTGAATTCCAAACTATTTTACTTTTTACAAACTTAAATCCTTTATGTAGGCTTAGAAAAGAATCTATAATTTATGCGGGGGTTTTTTTACCACAACAAATTAATTCTAAGCTTAATGCATTTAATAAAGTTGGTTTTCGTAATATATTCAAACTAATTTGAATTTATTTTCAGTTTTTTCTAATAAACACGCTTGATTACTTTTCTGTTTAATAATTCATAGATTTAAAATCAGGTATAAAACATTTTTCTTTATCTAAATAATATTTTGTATATTTTTTCATAGTAATAACTTCAAGAGTTATTATTCGTATCATAATAAAACCACAATAATAGGTTAATAGCAATTATAGAAAACCGCAGAGATGTCAAAATATTAATTAGCCCTTATCTAATCATAGCCTCACATTTATTTGATTGAAACTACAAAACTAATTAAGTTAACTTAATAGCTCCCTTAGAATCATTTTGCGTTTGACCGCATTATGCGGGAAAACGCGGTATTTTACCGCCCGCTTTTCTCTAGTTTTCGCCAAACGAATGGCGAGCCGGCCCCCGAAAAAACCAAAACAGTAAAAAAAAATTTAATCAAAGTTTGGCCGCAACTCAAATCAAAGGCAACTCCGCAGTGGCCAGGCCACTGTTTCAACAATTTTCCAGCTATTTTCCCTCCTAAGCTATAACCATAATCCAAGTCTGCCGATTTACCTGGTGGTGGAGATTGTTGTAGTAGCGGGTTATGTATGCGGGCAGCAGTTCGGCGGTCTCCAGCCCAATCCACTGAAACTCCATCTCCGCCTGGAGAGGCTGCTGGGACAGCAGCAGCAGATCCACCGAGCTGGAGTCGCAGCAGCGGCAGCAGCAGCACGCATCCTCCGCCTGCACCTCCTCCATTCGTCGCGGCTTTATCAATTTATAATTTGATTATTTGTTCCTTGACAAAGCATTTAATTTTCCTTTCTTTTTTCCTCGTTTCTCTTTGGGTTTTCCTCTTTCGGGTTTCCTGGCGTAACAACACATTTGAATTTAAATTGAGTTATGGCTGGCTGACAGGGGCTGCTGCAGTATTTTCTTGTGCTGCCAATTTATGAGCAGGGCCACGGCGCGTCCCCAGCGCCAGGCGGCATCGGCATCAGCGTCCCTGTCCCACGGATTTCGTAGCCATAGCCGGAGCCGGGGCTGGAGCCGCATCCGGATGCTGGTTGCCATTTTGTCAATTGCTCCCATGTGGATTTTGCCGCCAAACACGTGGGCTGCTGCTGCTGTCGCCTGTTCCGCTGATGGAGGTTACCGAGGTTATGGAAGCGACGGTGGTTACGGCGGAAACTCGCGCGCGTAATTGGCACACTCACGCACACACACACACACAGGGCTCCCCACACTCACTAACTCACTCACCGGAGCTTTTGCCGGGTCCGGGACAGCGTCCTGTGTTAATTGGGTCAAGCGGAGGGGAAACCCCCACGAGAAATAGACTCTCCTCCTCGGGACTCGGAACCGAAAAACTCTGACTCAAACTCAAACTGAACTCGACTTGACGAAGGTTTTCGTTTTCGGCCACAATTCTCTGGAGAACTGGAGATAGGAGCAGAAGGACGAAGAGTACTCGTTAGCCGCCATTTTCACACATCAGCGGGCAAGTGGCAAATAAATCCGAGGCGAACAAATCCGCCGACGTTCCCCAGCGGCGACTGCGCCGCAAACTAAACTAAAATCTCGGGTGCGCGCTTTTTGTTTAAGTCAATCACGAGTGCTCCGTTGTTGCAACTTGGCCAACAGTGTTGGCTGGGGTTCGGGGTATGTGTACCTATGGCCTAGGTACATATAGTAGCATAGCAACTTCTACTATTAGTACCTAGTAACTCTGTACCTATATTAATAGTATCAAAGAGATTATAGTATTAACCACAGACAAATATAATCACTGAGATACCGAACAGCGGTACATTTGTATTGCAATATGCAAGCTATTTTTAAGCTGGCAACGAAAATCGCACTCTCTTCGCTCGCGTACCTCGCGAGTCACAATTTCTCTGACCGGCCACAGTATGCACAAGAAACATTTACATTTTTAATATCTTTACAATTTTTTTAATAAATATTTAAACAGACAAGGTATAACCTAAAAAATATAATTTAAATTTATTAAATTAATTAGTACCCCTTGGCATCACTGCAACGCACCCAGTGGGTTAAAGGGAAAGAGAGGGCCAGAGTCGAAGAGAAAGAGAGGCCAAACTGCAGTTTGCTGCAATTTGCAGAAGAAAAAGGGAGAGAGTGGTAGAGAGAGAGAGGCGGAAGCTTTGCAGCATTCACTTTGGACATTGGCATTGTTGTTGGCACTGCAGCCCTGGACAGCTACAACCCCCAACCCCTGGGAAGACATCCATGCCCCTCCGCACCCACCCCCGCTGAGCTGTGTATATAGCATTAACACATTCGTTCATCGCTTTCATCGTTGGCCTGCGTTTTCCTGCAGTTGTTCATATTTTTTGTTCGTCCATTTTTCTTTCATTCCTTGGGCAGGATTTTTTGTTGTTTTTCTTGCTTTTTTATTTTTTTGCAGATTGCTCGGATTTATGAAAATGAGACTGGGCTTGCGTCACACACAAAGACAGACAGAGTCCGAGCCCGGAGAGGCGCAAAAATAAATAAAAGAGGGAAGCCAGGAAAATCAGGAAAAGCAGCATCGCAGAGGCAGCGCAAAAAGTGTAGTCTGCTTCAAGGAGCAATTAACGACAGTGGATGGCACAGAGTTATGTTATAGCACTGCGTCCATATCACACTCAGCCAGTCCCAGTCTCAGGCCCACTCCCACTTCCACTCCCAGCCAGGCAGTCAGGCACCCAGCAAGACCAAACCGCGCGCAGAGGAGGAAGGAAGTGTTCTTTATACCCTAGAACAGGCACGGGGTTACATGGCGGCGGGGTAAACCAATGAGGAGCTTAGACCGAGTCTGGCAAATAATTGGATACTCGTGGGAGGATGAATCCTTGCGCACATAAATACTCCGACGAGTTGTCCTTTTCAAGTTCTTTGACTGGGACACAACATTAAAGTCCACTTTGATGAGTGCAATTCTGTTGAAGAAGAGTTCGCATGATAAAGAGACGATTTCCTAGAGGGAAATACAAGCATTTGTATGGGAAAAGGACAAGTTTGTAGGACTAAACTATTGTTATTTTAATGTCGTTCGAACGAATGAGAGGGTAATCCCTTTGATATTGAACTTAGTGAGGTTTCGACATTTTTACAAGGCCTGGAGATGCCCTCTGATAATAATAGAATGTAAATGAAAGGTATTATAATTTTTTAAGAGTTTGTAAATATTTTATTTAAGACAACCGACATCCTGTTGGTAGTTAGATTTAAATGCTTATTTTCTTTTCGTATTTCTTAGTTATTTTAAGCCAAAAAACCTCCAAGAGTTCCTCGAGTATTTTTTTCAATTATAAGATTGTATTCTGAATTCAAGTTCTTTTTCAAAATTGATTACACCCCATGATTGGCAATAAATAAAAGCAAATTTAAAGTGTTCCACGACCACAACTTTATCACAAATTTATACCCCAACAACCGCTTAAAACAATTCATGACTTGGTGTTAATTTCCAGCTGAATCCCCGAAGACTATTCAGCCAGCTTTTCAATATTTGGCCTTTAAAATGAGAGCCATGACTCGTTGAAAGTTGTATTCTGTTACAGAACTTCTCCCTTAATGCGGATATCGATGCCCATTAGGCATATTACTAGTATCCAATAACGGAGCAATTGAAATCAATTTGATTCCCCGCAGAATTCCAATAATTTTTTACGGTCCTATTTTGGCAGTAAGGATATTTGATGTTTCGTCGAGCCAAGAATTTCTACCATCCCCCCCCTGTACCCGGGATTTTTTGCTTATTTATTTTTTGTGTGTTTCGCTATCGTTAAATGTTTTTGTTCCCCTTTTCGTGAAGTAGAAGAGTGAAAGAGTAAAAGAGCGAGGACGGTGGGATGGCCATATGCCGACGTAGTCGGAACAACGATGGCCCTTGAGCCGTGTACTCGTAGCATACTTTTCAGCGCAAAAAGCCCCCCGGGAAGGAAGGCGAAGTGAGCCCGAAGCCCGGGCAGCGGATGTCCTACCTCTGTTTCCACTCCTGCCTACCGCCTGCCTTCTGATGCTGCTTCTGTTGCCTTAGCTCTTGTTCTGGCTCTGCGCTCAGCGTCCGAAATTCATTTTGGTTTATTCTGATTAAACTGTTTATATTTGGTTGCATTAGCTGCTGAATGTCTTTACACTACGAAAAATTTAACAAGAATACTACATTTGCTCAACAATTACTGAGGAGTGCCAAAAAAAACGGTTGGGATATTTGAAATCGATTTAAAATAGGAGGAAAAATATTCAAGGCCTTAAAAGGATTATAAATGGTTGGTGTTTGTTAGGGTTGACACCATTTTAAATAAATTTAAATACACATTCATTTTTGTATTAATTAGACTTAAACCCTAAATATGGGCAGTATTTATCTATCTGTCATATCGCAGGACAGGTATAAGCTCCTAAAACGGAGGCCCACCTACTCAAGCTCAACCGCACGGAATGCATCAGCGTACAATCTTAAATTGGAGGTTCCAGAGTGACATTACTCAGGATTTTTTTCCTGTTTAATTAAAAATTATATTATGAATCGCACAATTTTCTAAAACATTTCCCGCATTCCTTTCTCTCCGTGTGATTATGTGCATGCACAGGCATTGTGTTCGAGTGTATGAGTCTCTGTTTAAGCAAAGGATTAGTGACTCTGTCTGCGCCCGAATCCTGGGAGTGATGGCTCTGGCAGGCTCATTCTCCTGCGCCAGCTTGTTTGCCCGCACTAAATACATTTCAAATTTGTTTAAGCTTAAGCCAAAGCGAATTGGTCGACTCGAGTGGACCGTAGATTGGTATGACCACAAAAGGCGGACAAAGACGGACAGAGCCCGTAGACCGAGCCTGTGATTGCCAGATTATTGCGAAATAAAGCTTGCCACAAAATGCTCAGCAGAGAGTAAGAGTAAACAAAAGGGCTTCTCTGGCTGCCGCCACTCACCTGCATGTGGGGGGCGGCCAGGAGCTGCAGCAGCTCGTCCTTGGCATACTTGCCGCCCAGCGAGTTGCCGCCGGCGGTCGACGAGAGCAGCTCCAGGACATCGCGACTGCGTCCGACGGCCTCGGCCGCGGGTGCACGTCCATTGCTGGTCACTACCGTCGCTGCGATCCGGTCGAAAAGCTGCAGGAACTGGTGCAGCCTGTTGTCGCGCAACATGTCCCGCAGGACATCCGCGTCCACGTGCGCGTCCTGCAGCGAGTAGATGTCGTCCAGGCAGTCCAGAATGCGTTGCACCGCCTCAATGCCCGCCTCCTCGTCGGCCCACTCGTCGGTGGCTCCAGCTATGGGCACTGCAATGGACAAGAAAAGCTCGTAAGAATGGGTTTTAAATCTTTTCCTTAATTCTATGGCTAACATTTTTGGCCTAAATCAGTTTTGATGCCAGTTTGTGGAGGCTTTTAGCTGTCTATTTAAGGCTGAATCTAGTTTTAAGCTGTTAAGCTGGCATATTTAATTGTTTCTGTCATTTCAATTAAGGATACTGAATTATTTTTAAGCTTTCTAAAGATTTGTGCAAATGAAATCAGATTTGTGATTGCTGCACAGATTAAATGATTTAAAACCAACTGCTAACTCTTTTATGAAGTAAATACTAACTATCCGCATCGGTGGCGTAGAGCGGATCCATGTTGGTGCCTCCGGCAATGGCCTGAACGGCGCCCTTGAGCTTGCGCCGGGCATTGTAACGCTTCAATTCCTCCACCGTGTCCGCCAGGTGAGTGCGCTGCAGTTTATCCCGATCCCGTATCCATGGATGATCGAGCACCTCAGTAATGGATAGTCTGTGATGCGGATTGGCGGCCAGCATTTTCATGACTAGATCCTTGGCATTCGCCGAGATGGATTTCCATTCAGGCGCCTCAAACTGAAATATTTATAATTAATAATTAACTATCACTCCAAAATCCCTGACAACACTCACCGATAACCGACCGCGCGCTATTGACTGCTGCAATCTTACTCCGGATCCTAAAAAGGGCAACCTGCCCGAGAGCAGGACGTGCAGCATTACCCCAGCACCCCATACGTCGCAGCCCTTGCCGTACAGCCGCCTGGTCACAACCTCCGGCGCCATGTAGTGCGGACATCCGACGCGTCCGTGTGTTTCTATGGTTTCCCTTGTGCCCGGCAACTGGATGGCCGATCCGAAGCCGCCCAGCTTAACGGGCGCTGAATTGTCGACTGTGGCCAGCAGGGCACAGGCGGGACGCACGTCCCTGTGCAGGATGTCGTTCTCATGGCAATAGCGCAGTGCCTCCAGTATTTGCCGCATATAGTGGCTGGAAAATGAAATAAGGGTTAATGCGTTTTGTTTTTCGTTGGATATAATGTGCCTCTAGCGTTTGTTTCGGCGGAAATACTAAATTGAAGCCTTATTAGTTGGTTAATTGGAATTTTATTTTTTGATTATTCGGAGCGAGAAATTAGAACGAGTTATTAGGGCGAGTAATTAGAACGAGTAATTATAACAAATAATATAAAGAGTAATTATAACGAATAATTGGAATGATTATTTAAAATGAGTAAGGAGAACGAGTACATCCCATATTATTGGAAACAAGTAAATGGAACGAGTAGTTAGAAGCAGTTATTATAACGAGTAATTGAAAAGATAATTTAAAGCGAGTAAGCAGAACGGTTACGCCTATATTATTAAAAACGAGTAATTGGAAGGAGTATTTAGAATCAGTTATTATAACGAGTAATTGTATCAATTACTTAAAGAGAACGAGAACATTCTATATTATTTGAAACGAGTAATTGGAATGAGTAGTTAGAAGCAGTAATTACAACGAGTAATTGTAACGAATAATTAAAGCGAGTAAGGAAAACGAGTACAGTACATTATTGCAAACTATTTTGACTTTAATTTAAGTATATTGTTTCGATATTAACTACTGGCTTATTTACACAATTCTTAGGATAATACCAAGTAAAGTTATAAAGGAATTATTCTTCTACTTGTTTCAACTCGTTAACTCGTTTAATTAAGTTTTACAGTGCTCAATGTAAGGTAATTCCTTGTCTAATTTAACTAGTAAATAAACAATATTATCTGTTCTTTTCAATTATTCTCATTGATTGAATTAATTTAATCTTAAAAAGTATTACCTAAGCTGCTGTTTTCGGTGTTTCAAGAATACTTTAATTTCGTATTGATACAATTACATTATTTCCAATGTTGGCGCAACATGCCTAAATTTAAATTATTGATTTCCCTTCGCCAAAAACCAACGCGGATTGGAGTGATTTCCTCCGGAATCTTACCAGGCAACCGCCTCGCTGTAGACGAACCCGGCAACAGCGCGCCGCACAACCTCGAAGCACAGGTCGGAGCCCTCCATGCTGCAAGTGTAAAGTGAAAGGATTTAGGAAGGGGGGCCGACTGGGGGGAGCTGACTGACAACTTACAACTCGAAGACCATGTAGAGCATTCCCTCGGAGCTGTAGGTCTCCAGTAGCTCGACAATGTGCGGATGCTTGAGCATGTGACATATTGTGGCCTCGCGCTTCAGATCTGGAAATGGTAAGGGAAACGGGGCGAAAACAGCGGCAATTAGTTGACATTAGATGGGAGCAGAGAACCGAGTGGAGTGGAGTGGGTCAGGGCCCCCGGCCGCCCACAACACCAGCTGGCAGTGGCACTAATGGACTTAGCGCTGACTTATGTGCCTGCCATGTATCATTTAGTCAATGGCCGGATGGCTGCGTCTCGTCCACGTTTACGTTCACGTCCAGGTCCTGGACGCCTGCCCTTGCACTTGAGCAATTTCTTTTTAATTGACATCTTGGGCTGGCAAACTGGCAAATGGCAACAGCCGCCTTGGGGGCCTGCTACACGTGTGGCAGCGGCATAATTTTGAATAATTGAGCAGCTTAATTATAATTTATTCACACAGCTCTGGAGCCGGGAGCCTGGAGCCAAATCGAACAAGGTCGTCTCATCTTTCTCCCAAAAAAAAAAAGGAAATATTTAGACTCACCCGCTGTGCTCAGTCCCGGACTCGCTGTGAACTTGGCCACATCGACGATTTTGACAGCAAACTGCTGATTGGACTCTCTGTGTATGCATCGTCTCACAATGGAGAAAGGTCCTCTGCAAAAGGAAAACAGGATAAGATGAGAGTGAATTCGAATTCGGATTCGGATTAAACTTCAATTGGAAGTTGATTGTGTCTAAATGGGAAAGGTGGTGAGGGGTGGTGAATAAAATTTTATTTTCCTCCGGAAAATTCGTATATTGAGAGCATCTAAGAGGCAAACAACATTCTTGATAACAAAGAAAATAAACAACTATCTTGCAGATTGAAGTTTTGGGCATTAAATATGCAAGTTTGATGGGAAAGTCCTCAAGAGTTTAAATTTATGAATTTAAGAAAGTTAAGTAAGAAACCAACGATGCTTTTTGCATAAATGATTTATCCACTATATCGCCTAAAATAAAGGAAAATATAAAAGACCAAAGTGAGCTTGAATTTTCTAAGCTTTTGCTGAACCAAAAATAATTATTTAAAATGGAATATAAGCCTTGAATATTCTCAGGAAATTGTAAACAAATAGTTAACTTTACAATTAAATACTAAAAATCCTCTACCACAAATATTGATTCACACTTAATTGAATAAAGTTTACAACTGATGATTTGACACGTTTTCAGCATCATAAAAAATACTTTCGTTGCAATTTCCTCTCAAAACGAAACTAAATCGAACAAAGTTCAACCTTAAAATGGTGACAACTTTTGCTGAAAGGACCTCAGCACGAACTATGATGATCACAGGAAAAGTAACTAACGCCCCAAATGTTTGGGCCAAACATTTTTGAATAATGCAAAAGTTGGCTGGAGTTTGGAAAGTTTTTCACTGTCCAGCGTGCCGCCTCCCTGGCCAATAGTTGGATGATTTACTGCTTGTGGGTGTTTTCGCTGGGCGTACGGGGCGGATGCATAATACATAATGAGATAATGGGGCATGGATGCCAGCTGTCAGCGGCAGATATAGCCGGGGATACGTATTACTGGGAACTGGCCGGAGGGCGAACTTACTTGCCAATGACCTCGCACAGCTCGTAGACGTCGTCAAAGAGAATTTCGTCTTCGGTCATTTTGAATAATTGATGAATTGATGCCTCGACTCAATTGCTTTTTCGAATATTGATGAGTTGTGTGTCCTGTTTTCCGTTGCTGTTGTTGTTGTTGATGTTTTTTCTCGCCTGCTGCCCTCCAAAAATGAACATAAAAAATAAACAAAAAAAGCAGCGTCCAGTAAGCAACACCAAAAACTTTTCGCGTTTTTTTTCTCCCCGGATTGCTTCTGATGTTGTTTTTGTTTTGGTTATTGTTGTTGTCGTTGCTTCGTTGGTGTTGTTGTTGTTGCTGTCGATTAAGTTGTTTTTGGTGCCAGTGTTAAAGATGCATTTTGGAGCTGAAAAAAAGATTTATTGGAAATGGTAAAGTTGAGTTTTTCAATTAGACGAAGGCCTCTAATGAGATTTGAGTGTCGAATCGGAATGTCAACTGCTGATGAGAATTAAAAAAATTGAAACTTGAATTTTTCTTGTAATAAACATATCAGAATTTTATTTTATAAGGTTGGAGCTAATTGTTTTTGACTGCCTTAAAAATGTACAGCAAAGTCGGACTTGAAACTAGACTTAAAGCTGTTTTTATAAGCTAGAGCAAAAATACCAAAAAAGAAATAAAAGGTTTATTTTTAAATTGTACAAAATTAATATAAAAACCTTGCTAAAAAAGAGATTATGAAACTTGGATACATCTGAAACAAGATACAAGTATTTATAGTTCATTTACTTTATGAACCATGGTGATCATATCCTAAACACAGATTTCCTATCACCAGTGTGACCTTATCTAGCTTTCCAAAGCTTTAGGCAAGTGTCATAGCTGCTGAACAAATAATTTCCACTTGTAGTTTCTCTAAGGGATGCGTATAATAATACACTTTTACTTTTACTTTATGAATCATGGTGATCATATACTAAACATAGATTTCCTATCACCAGTGTGACCTTATCTAGCTTTCCAAAGCTTTAGGCAAGTGTCATAGCTGCTGAACAAATAATTCCCATTTGTAGTTTCTCTAAGGGATGCGTATAATAATACACCACAGTTAATAAAGTTAATTAACTCTAACCTTTAATAGTTTCTTTCATTTATATTGCTCACAATATCCTTAGAATTGATTTTAGCACAATATTGAGTCCATATCTAACTGCCATAAGTCCTGGACTTGTGTCATAGCTTCTGAATAATTAATTCTACTTTGTAGTTTTCCAAAAGGAACCCGTATAATAATACTCCAAAGTTGTTCAAGGTAAGTTTTAACTAGTGTCATAGCCTCCGAATAATTCCACTTTTTAGTTTCCCTAAAGGGACCCGTATAATAATACTCCACAATTGTTGGTGTTCAAAAGCCGCAACGGAAATGAGAGTTGGCCAGTCACAGACGACTGTGTGTCCTTTATCGGTATCAGCACCGACATGTCAATCACAGTCATGGTATCAGGTGTAAGCCCAAACCCAAACCCAAAACCCAAATCAATTACAGGCACAGCACCGAATGCACAAAACGCTGTCGAATATTCCCCGCTCGCTCGCAAGGAAGGAAGCTTCACACTGTCAACGGAGTGAATTTTGCAACGGAAATGATGGCCAGCTGAAAAGGTAAACAAGCCGCTCGAGCCTATGGGGGGGTTTAGGCGGCCTTTTAGGGGGTTTATGTAGTGGTAGAGAGAGAGAGAGAGAGAGAGTGAGAGCGGGCTATTGTCTTGGTCCATACTATTATTATTATTATGCCTTTTGGGGCCCAGCACTTGAACGAACACAACACACTTTCGCAACAACTTTTGAAGGCACTCCAAATATTCTAAAAAAAGGAGAGAGGGACAAAGGCAGAGTGTGACAGGGAGAGAAAGCTAGCTAGTGTGCGCAGGCGTTTTGCGAAAAGGAATTCCGTATAAAGTTTTTGGTACTTTTGTAAGCGTAAAAAATATAAACTGTGCTTTTGCTGCTGCTGCCCGGGTTGCATGAATATTTAAATGTGCAACAATTTACGATGCACACGCACACACGCGGAGAGGGAGCTGGAGAGAGAAAGAAAGGGAGCTGGCGAGAGAGAGAAGGTCCTTTTTGGAGTCATGTTTAATGCAGAGCTGCGCATTGGGCGCGGTGTTTTTGGCTCGTTTCGGCTTTTAGCATTCGGGCTCGAGGCTTTTACCTTGCTCTCCGCTGTTGTTGTAAAATGCCTTGACACTTTCCACACGACCTTACCACACACACACACTAAAGCACACTACACACACTCTGCAGGCACATACCCGCACACACTCCTTATGCATTTTGCCTGCTTAAAAGCCTCGAGATTCAGATTCCCCGACTCGAGTGGCTTGGCAATTGGGAAATTGATTCTTTGTCCAAAGGATTTGCATTGCTCATGTCCTTTTAGCATTCTCACACCCCCCGTCTCCACCCACACCCCTCACAGACACACCGCCCCCTCGCACACAGATTTTCGCACACACACTAGCCCACACAGAGCAGAGCTCGCATGTAGAATCATGCAGAAAACCCACCGATTTGCTGGGTTTTACGTTCAACGCCCGCTGATTTTCGGCATCCCGCACACACGATTGTCAATGTCCGCGATCCGATACGCTTGGCAAGTTAATTGCATTGGTTAATTTACTAATTTTAGCTTAAAACAAACACGGCCCGTGAGGAACAGTGATGCCAACTCTTCGGCCGTAGAAAAAGCTTATCAAGCTTTTGAGAATAAGCTGTGATGGTAGCTAGAAAGAAGCTAGAGTTATAAATCGATAGATTTGGGGTGTTCCCCTTACAGCTAAATATATCGGCGACATTTTCATTTAGTTTAGGGAATCCCCAAATATAAAGATAGGGTTGTAAAAATATGTAAAAAGTATTATATCATATTTATCCCTCATTTAAAAAGAAATTTTATTATATTAAATACTTAAGTATCTTTTATATTTGGTTATTAAAACATATTTTATTTAATCCCAATAACTCATACTGGGTATTGTCATATTCAGTGGCTAAGCAAGACTAGAATCATCGAAACCAATAACAGACAAATAATATTTTATTAACTTTCTTAATATTTATTTAATTTTTTTCTGAATAAACTTATGTAAAGTGAACGTACGAAAACTAAAACGTTCTTAATTTTTATTTTATATTAACTGATTTATGTAAAACAAATGTAGGAAAACTGAAGTCTGACGACCTGAACATTTAAGTATACTAATGCATTATTTTATTAAATTAAGCCAATTTTGCTTGGAAAATAACAATAGATCACGCTAACTACAATTTATCCCACTTTTTTTACGCTTGATCTAGTAGGAAAATAGCTAAAAGAGCAACACTGAGGAATTGATTGGCGAAGAACTGAACCAGTTCGACCAGGAACTAGAACTCCAGGGCTGCAGAGTCATTCCGTTGAGCGGTTCGTGAACTTTTTGTAAGTTCTTCTAATCGCTCATTAAAGTCTTAGTTTTAATTTAGTTTTCTTTCTGTATATTTTTAAATTTTCAAGTTAAACTAGTCTCAAAGTTAATTACCACTGGCAGTTTGTGTTTTTATTCAAAAGCTTAGTACGCAGATGCTCGAACAGCGTTTTTAAGCAGTGAGAGAGAGCGAGAAGTCAATGGTCGGGAAACACTTTTCGACAGCGCTGTTTTAAAGGCCGGTACGCAGATGAACAAACAAAATACCACAAAAATACCAGGCGGCGCGAGGGAAGACTTTTGGTATTTCCAGAGCGGGGTGACGAAAAGAATAAAAAATTTATTAAAACGACCTGTTCTCAACTATTGGCCTCTCACTCTCTCTTACCGTTTCTTCACACATTTCAAATATAAAGATCCCGCCAAGAACAATAATTTACACAAAATCCAAGTCCAAGAGTTTAGAAGAGATAAAGTTGTAGTAATTTAATTGGTAGAGGCAAATTCAATAATAAGGGATTTAGGTAATATAAAAAATATTTGCATAAATAAAGGTCTGGAAGGAAATAGCTCCCTCGATGTCATATTTGGTTATGACTTTGGTGAGCACGGTAAGATGTCACGCTGAGATGAAGACTTCTGAGGCGACGGTCAGCGCCCGCTGCTGCTGAGAGCAGTGTCTGGCTGGACAAATCCTTTATTACCGATCTGGAGAAGGACATGTACAGCCTCCAGCGAATCATTCCACCAGTAAAACAGGAGTAGCTACGGCAACCTCCCAG
>VNJW01013037.1:0-11291 GCA_008042615.1 Drosophila auraria
AATAGCTAAGTCATATAGGAACGACCTCTGGACATGGTATTGAGCTACTCTAATTAACACTAACAATTGGAGACCTACATACATATGGCATTTAAAAAACTTCTGATATCAAACAAAACCACCTCTTAACGAGGTGAGATAAAAGTGACGATGGCACATTCAACTCAAAAAATTTCTGATACCAAATTTTGTGACGATTAATAGTTATTTAAACAAAAATATTAAAAAATTTTTTAATTAGTTTCAAAATCGGCACGCTGCCTGTTTTGCCTTTTTAAATTTTTCAGCTAAGTGCCGATTTTGAAACTAATTAAAAAATTTTTTAATATTTTTGTTTAAATAACTATTAATCGTCACAAAATTTGGTATCAGAAATTTTTTGAGTTGAATGTGCCATCGTCACTTTTATCTCACCTCGTTAAGAGGTGGTTTTGTTTGATTGGAAAACAATTCCATTGGCGCCCTAACTCGGTTATCAGAGCCATAAATACCATTATATACTGATGGACACGTAAGCCCATTACCATTACTATTTCCCAACAGCCAATAAATTATAATGAAATATTTGTGTGAGTAAAAATGTGTATTTATTTCCATAGCGATTAACTAACTGGCTGATAAGCGTGTGCTGGAAATAAATATATACTAAATATTACTGTTTTGTCAAGTGCTGGGCTGACTCAGAAAAAATAACAGATAGTTGAAAAAGAGTGAAATTTAAAATAATAAATGTACAATTCGGTCAATGAGTCACTGAGATGAGTGCTACAGTTGGACTTTTATAACTTGGACATGGTTTAGGTTTAGTGATCATCACTTAATAGCTCGTATAACAGTTTATAATACTTTTTAAGAGATCAGAAATAAATAAAAAGATGTTAATAACTCATAGAGCACCTTATAATAATTTTTAAGAGATCATACATAAATTTGAAAATCCGTTGGTACCTAAGGAACATGAAAATAAAGTCGTTAATTTATAGATAATGAAAATTCCAAGTTTGCAAACTTATGACACTCAAACTCTTCAAAATAAATTTAACAAATAATACGCCAACGAGTCTAGGCTTTTCTGTTATTGATTTAGGATTCTCAGAGTCACTCGTTTAGTAAAAAATCTGACCGTAGTCATTAGCATTTGTCGCCGTGAGTCACTCGAAAACGTGTTAGGGAAATTCCACTGTAATTCGTGTGATTCCGTGTTTTTGAAATGAATCATCTATCCGATCGTAATGTACACTTATTCGCTGGGGGTTACTTTGCATATGAAACGGCCGAATACGAGGGATAAACAAGCTGTGAGATGGAGAGGAGAAAAAAATAAAAAAAAACATCGACGAAGACCCACTAAAGAAACAACAATAGCAAAAGTTAAACGAGTTGAACGGTAAAGCCACGAAACGCAAACAACAACAAGAAATACAAACAATAATATAAACCAAATCCCGCTTCGGACGAAAAAATTATAAATAATTGAGCTGGGAGAACCGTTTAGCATAAAAACCCACAAGCACACACAAGCATCGTAATGATGATGATAATAATAATGGCCATGATCATCGGAAACCGTTTGGCGATCGCCTCGAAAGTCGGAGGTCTTCCAAGCACCTGTAGAACAGCCAGAAGAGTCAGGCGAAGAATAAGCACAATTCTACGGGGCCGCCTTGCGTCTACAGAGCAGCCTCTCTCCGCTGCCCATTGTTATAGAATACCCTTTCCTCAGCAGGGTATTATAATTTCGGGGAGTAGCTTGCAACGCTTTTTAAATCATATCTACCACAGTAGCTATAGAAGGAAATTAAACATTCCTTCGCTGTTTTTAAATAATTAATAATATTTAATTAAAATTTATAAAAAATATATAATATTGTTACGCTTTAAGTGGAACCCTATCGACTGAAAGGGTATAAAAACTTCGTTTATCCAAACTAAGCTTCATTTATTGTTGACAGTTACGTTTGAAATCGGAATGAGAATGGAATGAAGCAGGAGGAGAAGATAACAGAAGCAGCAGCAGCAGCAACAGAAGTAGAAGCTGGAGCAGAGATCCAAAAAAGAAGAAGAGAACAACAACAAAACTTGTTTCCCAGAAACGGAAGAGGCCAGCTGCAAAAAAAGCAGAGAACACTCAAGGGTGAAATAATAGTAACGCGACAATAACGTCTAAACAACTTTTTCAATATTTTTCTATAAAAATAAATATTTTATTAAAATTTAAATAAAGTTACAATTAAAGACTAGATTTTGACATCAAAATATTAAATCAGTGGATTTTATTAACTATAAATAAAGAATTTTAGAGATTTATTACCTATAATTTAATTTAATAACGAGGAAAAATTAACATAGTATTCACTTATTAATAAAATATCAGCTTAAGTAAATATCAAAACCACTCTAAACAAGGTTCCTATCCAACGACCCTTGACTGTATCCCCAACAATATTCCAGATGATAAGCAGAAGTAGGAGAAACGGTTCATAGCCTGGAAATGGAGACACACATACGGACCGTAAAAAAAAATTCTTTTTGTTTTTGTCTCCAACTGCCGCCGCGCTGTGCTTAATGAAAGTTAACGGAAGAATTTCGAATAGATCTCTGGAAATATCTCCGTGCTTTGTGTCTATGCGGCGGCGCCTGCTATTTTTTGATGGCATCTATTACTCGACTTTTTTTTGGTTTTGTTTTTGTTTTTTTGGGAGGGGGCTGCTTTTCACTTTCGCATTGTGTACCATAAAACGCGAGACACGAGAGCTGAAAGCCGGGCGTCGAGCGTCTTTCGTGCGTACAAATGACATCGAAACAAATTCGCAAAAGACGTTAAAAACAGCGCACAATGTCAACGTTTTTGGCATTTCTTTTCTTTTTTTTCTTTAATTTAATTTCGTATAATTTATTTGTTTTATACACACATATTTGAGTGTTTTATTTTGTTGTTGTCTTTTCGGGTTCGCACAATTTTAAAGCTCTCCACGGCTGACACACACACAGACGCACCCAAATTGAAGCCATTGACATTGAGCTGTCGCCAAGTCAGGGGCGGACTAACGGCGGGTGTTCAAGGGGTTGAGAAAATTAAAAAAGAAAAAATTATGCATATTTTCAGAGTCAATAAAAATAATTTAATAACAATAATAAAATAAATGAATAATAATGGTAAAATGCACTTAGCCAAATCTCTACCAAATCCGCCCCTGTTTGGCAGCTGTTGACGTCGTCGTTGCCCGTTTTTGGCCGTTGGCATTTTGAATGAAGCGAATGCTTTTATCGGTTTTTATCCCAAAAATGTACATCCAACAAATGTCCAAAAAAACAACAGAAAAAAAGTCAACAAATTGTTTTGATCAATAGCTTTTGTTTGTGTGTGTGTGTTGATTGTTTATGGACAAAATGTAACGAACTATTTTCGAAAAATTTCAAACTAAAAAGCGGAAACTGAAAATGTTGCCCATATTGAATGGAATAGCTGATTGTTCGATCGTAGGCGTAGCCATACGTAATCCCCGATCCCCGATTGCCGATTCTATATGGCGTTGCATCCGGCGTTTTACTATCTCAGGAAATCAACCAAAAACAAAAAATACTCGAAAACACATGTCCAAAACTACATGTCGTACAGTTGCCCAAATTTGGTCACATACTTTTTTGCCAATCACCTTTATTGTGTTTTCTTTTGGTTAGACTATAAGAAATGTGTACAAAGCAATTGCAATATGGAAATCCGTTTAATCAAACTTTATTTAGAGTACAGCTGGAAAAATATCGCTGCTAATCGTTTAAAAATCGATTTTTACATACATCGATAACTTTGATTCTTTTTCAGAATACAAATAATTTAAAAACTAAATAAGATTTCATAATTTCCGAGCTTTCTCTATAGTTTTATGACACTTTATACCATTCTCCAACTCCATTTCTCCAATAAAAGTACGCTAGCCCGCTTTATCTGGTGCCCATCTATTAGGTAACTCTATTAAATCCACTTGGCGAACCGTTGTCCATTCAAAACTTCATCAGACGCCAACATTTATCTCCGGAGATCTCCCTTGCATTTTAAATGGCAAACTTTGATACTTATTTTTCCCGTCCGATTGTTCACATAAGAAAACGGCAAAATGGACAATGTTGGCAGCACACAAAAGAAGATCAAGCTAACGGGGCGGCTTGAGCGAGACGGAAGAGGAAGACGACGAGCATGACTTTCACTAGCTAATTAGAATTTTGAGTGAACGCTCGCTGGAAATGCAACAACAAATGCAACAATGCCATCTTTTTATTTTTAGTCTTCAATTATTAGGCAAATTTTTGCGAAAGTAAATTTTTTTATTTTTCGGGATACCGTTTGATGCACCCAAACGTAAGAAAGGGACAGAAGAAGAGGAAGAGTGATGGTAAACAATCACATTGGATATTCCGATAAACCGATAACCGATAAGTAATACTTCCAAGCTAATAGGGTTACCAGGTACGATGAATGATTTCAAACCTTATAAATAGCGTAAACTAATTCAGGAAAATTAACAAAATTAAACCGTATAATATTTATATTAAGTTTTTAATGTTCATATCTGGAATTTTCCTTCTCTGATTTGATTATAAACAACAGCAATTGAATGAATCATCTATGAGATCACAGAGAGTCAATTAATGAATGAATAATTTCGGAAATTCAGAGAAACGGGCGGCAGTCACATAGACCAGACGTCTTACACTCTTTCATATTGCATTTTAATGGAGTGAGTTTTTTTTCTTGTAACGAAATTAATTCGTTGAAACAAAGTGTGGAAAGAAACAATGTATCTAATGGATTTTTCCCCCTACTTAAACAGCGCTTATCACGCTTTTCGGAGACTGTAAACAGACCGCAACAAATTGCATTTCCATTTCAGCATTTCAAAAAAGAAAAAAAAAAACAAAAAACGGCCGAAAAGAAAACGAAAAGTGGATTGCAATTTGCTCGAATGCATTTATCTGAAATATGTATGGAAATAAAACAAAATCAAAGTCCATGACTCATCACGGTTTTTGCACTCCCCATTTTATTTCTCCTTCTTCTTTTTTATATTTTTTTGGGTATTTTTTCGAACATTTTTGTGAAAGTGACACGTGCGGGGCTGAGAGCGCAGTCCCTTTTGGCGAAAATTTGGCAAAAAAAAATTTAAAATAAAAGCAGGAACCAGGAATGATTCACCCGGATTTGAAGGATATGTAGGATATAGGGTGTAGGGTATAGATATTATATATACGCGTATAGGGGTGGCTCAGTCCAGTCCCCGTGTACCGTTACAATTGCCACCCCGAATGGGAATGCGCAGGGCAGTTTCGGCAGACAGTGGTGGGCAGGGGTTGGGATTTCGATTTGGGATTGGATCGCAGGGCACTGAAAATAAATAAAGAAATAATATATATTTAAAAAAAAAAATTTAAAAGTTTGTATCAAACTTTAGTATTTTTTTGTATTTTAATTGTATCTTAGTATTAAATAGTATTAATACTAAAAATAAAATAGGAATAAATATTATTTTCAATTAAGAAAAAAAGCAAGAAATATCATTTCTATGGCCAGATACATAGAAAAAACTACAATTAAATATTTAAAAATCATATGTACATTCCTTTTTTTTCTCCCACTGTATCTACTTATGGGATTGCCATTGCCAAAATGAGGGTCGCTGTCGCAGCAGCGGCTCAACCTTGAACCCCAGCCCACCCGTCCTCGTCGAGGGTGGGGGGTGGGTGGTTGGTGCGCAGTGCAGTGAGGTTTCCCAGTCCTGGGCCAACTTTTTTCTTTTTGGAAACCGAATCTGAATGGTTTTTCGGGGGGTGAAAAATCAGCTGTTGTTGTTAATTGCCTGCGGTGGTGCATTCCGTGCACCATTCACTAGATGGTAGTTTTGGCATTACCCACACTATCCCTGGGTTGCTGGTGGTGGCAATCTCCTCAGACAGAGAGCCTCCCTTCCGGATTGCAGTCGAAAAAAATACCCAAATACTGCCGATAAGACGAAGAAACAGCGGATGCATCCGAGGGAGTGAGGCGATATGGGTGTGTTGTGTGTGTATGCCAAGGCATTAAATAACCCAGCTCAAGAGTCTTCCCCCGATAAAGTCGGGTATATATTCATATATCACCCTACCCTTTTTCTCGAAAAAACTCTTTAAAATTGCATTCAAAGGCGAGGAGGAGAAAAGAAAAAAATAAAGTCGGGTAGATCTTTGACCCCAACCTCAAAGGCGTCATTAACCCTCCAGCATTGCCAGCATTAAAGATGTGTATCTGTCAAAATATAAAACCAAATTCAACAACCTCTTTATGACACTTTTGTATCATTAAAATTATATTTATTAAAGTCATCCTAAGAAACTTGATATAATAAGTTTTCTCGTAATATCAACCGTGTTTTCTACATTTTTGCTTTGTTTTTTTTTTTTTAATTAATTTTATCAAGGTTAAGGGACCTTAGTTTTTATATTTATAGAGCTCCTTATCTCAGTTGCTTCTTTGCCTAATGTAATAATCTTGGTTTATTCATGGCTAAAGCATAATCTTAATTTTTTTTCTTATCTAGGCACCATCTAGGGTTGAAGTATACATCGCATTCGGAGGGTTAAGACTCTGTACAGTTTCCCACGTTGCCCAACCCGGGAGGGGGTGTTAATTTATATGACAGTTCTCCAAAAAGGGCGTGGCTGCAAATGCTTTCCGTCGCCAAAGCCAAAAAAATGAAAAGAGGCAAAGGAAACGAAACAAAAGTGTAAGGAAATGCTGAGCAATTTGAAGAATAAAACAGAAATCGTAAAAGTAAGAAAATAAAAGTGGGAAACAGCAGATAATATTTATTTTTGTACAAAAATCAAAGGGGTTGCCACTGGGGTTGCACAAAAATCAAAGGGGTTGCCACTCAACTTCAATGAGTCATCCAAGGCGCCAAAAGGGGACAGCTAATGATACCGCCAAGGCACTTATCCAACACCTACTTACACCTGCACACTCTATGAGAATGTCAGGTGCTTCTGTGTGTATCAAGGTAACCACTTTTCGTGATTACACATATCGGATTTTTTTCAGGTTGAAACCTGGAAACTTATCAGCAAATGCGGCACGCACAAAACCAACAAATAATAATAATCAGAGAGGCGATATCGCTCGATTTCTAACTGTAAAAAAATGTTCCCTTGAGACGACGACGACGACGATGGTCTTGTGTATTTTGATCTGGAGCAACCTTGTGGGGAAAATAGGTGTAGAATGCATAGAATGCATAAACAATTCCGAGGAGGTTCGTAGTTATGAAGTGGAATTCCTATAGTGTGTGGCAAAGTAAGACGAGAACTTACATTGATTGCCAGTGAATGGTTAGTATAAATTGTGTACTCAGCGTTGCCATACTTTTGGACTTCGATTTATGATCAATAACTGATGTATATGTATTTCCGGTGCGGATATGGGGAGACTCATGTTTGGAGAAAACTCATCTCCATGGAAACACACCAATTCCATTCCCCAATCTCCACTCCACTCGCACACAGATACACTTGATCAGTCACTCGAACGGAAACGGAGGTCGATTACGAATGCCGATCACAGCGCAGAACGCAAATGAAAGAAGGGACAGAGATAAAAGGGAAAAGTAACCAAATGGAGTTGAAAACGAAACGATGAATTATTTCATACTCGCCGGCGATCGAAAAAAATCGTTAATATTCAAATCGCATCGCCGCCACGGGAGGACCTTAGCTGGGAGACGTCGCCTCATAATCGATTCAATATAACGATATAAAGATATAAATACATGTGTAGATAGCTTACATACATGCATACATATTTATATGCAAAATATAGTCTCCAAAACGGACAGTCCTAAGCCATATGAGGATGACAAGTTGAAGGAGAAGAGGAAGCAGCACAAGAGGGAATGGAAGTTACAGTGAATACTCTGCAAAACGAATTTAATTTACTTTTACGGTGACCCTCGTTACCATATTTATTTTATTAAAATAATATATATTTATAAAGGTAAAATTAAAGTTCAATTCTCAATTAGGATCTAGAGAAAGAGAGTGCATCCTAGGGACTCCACTGTACTTTTGGGTGTGTGTCGCTGGTTTTGTTTCGTTTTTTTTTTTGTTCTTTTTTGGGCGGGGGCGTCGACTTAACACACACATACGGTCAGACGCACACACACACACACGTAATAGCGCCGAGACGGGTGCGGGAAGTTCAAGTTCAAATTTATTTTTATTATTTCATTCTGGCTGCCCCTCTGGCTCTCCCCACTTTTCCGGTCAGCAGCGAGAGGAAGAGGCTTTGGGAGAGAGAGCGCCTCTATGCTAAAGCCGTTAGCAAGCGCAGCTTATGCGGCGCATGCCCACTCTCGGTCGCTCCCCACATTTTCTGCATGGTGCAGCGAGCAAGATAGTGAGAGAGAGAGCGGCAGCATATACTGCAGTTGGCAAATGCAATGCCAAATATGGTTATACGCATCAGACACAACACCAAAAAAGCCGTCTCTCTCTCTCTGCGGGGCCGCTCTCCGTGGCTTATGCTGCTTGCAAGCCGCTCTCTGTCCCCCATTGGAGCACACCACCTCATTTGCACGCATTGATTTATAACGCAAAGTGATCGATTGCAAGCATTTTATGGCTCATTGGCAAAACGGGAAGTGGAAATGGGAGGTTAAAGGTGTGAGGCAAATATGTGTGTGTGTGTGTTGCCATGTGATTTATCTTTCGTTGGGGTAAGAAAGGAATTCATAAGGAAATGCATCATTCACATCATTTACATCATATTCGAGTAGTGATTTATTCCTGCCTTTTTGCACTCTTTTTTCATGTGGTGAAAAAATGATGATATTTTCTTAAATTCAAACCATGCAGTTTTTGTGGGGTATGAATATATTCGACTCTATTTATGTATTTTTGAGTGGCTGTACGTATGTTTCCACATAGCCATTTATGTAGATTTTCAACTGCTGCATCAGCTGTGTACTTCGATGCGTACATAGTGTGCATATAACATTCATATACATATACATGTGTACATTTGCTTCTGCGCTTTGAGCTTTTCCCGCATTTCTATGCTTTTTTTGGCCCGACGAATTTTCATGCCCTTTTTTAGACACAAAACATTGAGCCACAAATGGGTTTTCACTTTTTTTTCTCGAAACAAGACCAAAACAAATTTAATAGAACTTTTGAGGCGATCGATATACAGACGGGAATTTAGATTTAAGATAAAAAAAAAGCTAAATTCATTAAAACAGCAAGGAAAATGTGTTTTTAAGAAGAATGGAAATAGGATAAGATTATTATACAAAGAATTTTGGTATCAGAAGATTGTAAATAATTATAAAAGGATTCTTTTGTTCTTTTAAGTTTTCAGTTTAAAAAAATAAATACATTTCGTACTCCTCAGTTTAAAAAAAAAAATGAAATTAATAAGAGCAAACTTAAAAAGATCTTTTAAATAACAAAGAAATTCCTGAAAACCCCATATATTTATGTAGTATCTGTAGGTTTATTAAACCCAATTCTGCATCTCAAAATGACCGCAATGTCAGAGTTCAAAAGGTTAATTCAGACAGTTACACGCTTATAACGGCTTAATATCCTTATCAATAACATCAACTGCAGCTGTTTTCATTTGCCAATTACTCTTCGCCCGGCATTCTCGCTCTCTCTTCGTACCTTTCACCAGCCTCTCTCTCACCAGCTCTCTCTCTTCTTCAGTGCATCTGTTTTTAGTGGAAAAGAGAGGAGTGGCATGGGGGCGTATAGGTGTGGTGTATTAAATTAGCGGTGGTGGTTTTCACATTTCCATTTAACGGGAATTCGCCGCAACTTACCCTGCGAAGGTAGAGAGGAGAGAGCAAAAAGGATGGCCTAATCGGTAAAACGCGTGCGCTGCTCTCACCCACAGCACGTGCAAATATTCACATGTGCTCCTACCGCTCTCAGACTTTCGTCCTCTTTCGCCCTGTCTCTCTTTCTAGCTCTCAAAAAATATATATCTATAACGGTAACCCCGCTTGACCCGACCCGAACCTCCATTGCCACCCATGTTGAAGGTTAAAGCGTTTAAAGCAGCGCTTCTAGCACATTCCTAGGACACATCTACAGTGGGCGCTCTAACTATTATTCAGAAAAATATGGCTACAGATTCAAGTCCTTAGTAGTTCTTGTAATGTAATGTTAGCTCACTTATCGGGGCTAGTTTTCAAGGTCTAGTTTCCATTTGAAAATATAGTTCTTACCGGGCCCGTTCTTCCTCTTTTCATTTCCAATTTCATGTAATTTTCATGTAATTTTCATGTCAAACTCTTGCTGTTCCCATATCGGCAATGGATCTTTCAAGGCCCCCAGGTTCTATTCGGCAGTCAATCAGCGTTGACATTTGTGTATGGCATCGTGGCCCCTAATGATCGATAGGAGGTACTTTGGCGATATGGAAACTACACTGCCTGTTGTCTGGCAAGTGGATGATAACTCTTTTACAGATGCTAAATGAAATATTTCGTTAATCAAGGCAAATAATGTCTCCCTTGCTCTACGATACTACGTGAGTGCCATAGAGGACTATATAGTGTGCTTTTATCTTATCCAATCCCCACCTGCGTCAAAAGCTGCGATAATTCCCTTTATTAAATGACGTGGGGGCCCAACTGACGCACAATAGTGATTTTTAGAGGACCTATGTTTATATGGGAAACAAGTACTGGATAAAATACTTAGTTATGTCTAAGTTATAAGTTAGTAAAAGTATTTCTGTATAAGTATTATTTTAAGTTGATTATTATTACTTTTCTTGACAATACGTTTCTAGAACATTATAAAAACTATATCACCGAATAATAATTATACCCTTGCAGAGGGTATTATAATTTTGCCATGATATTTGCAACGCAGTAAAGGAGGCATCTAAGACCCCATAAAGTATATATATTCTTGATCAGCATCACCAGCCGAGTCGATCTAGCCATGTCCGTCTGTCTGTCTGTCCGTCTGTCTGTCCGTCTGTCTGTCCGTCTGTCTGTCCGTCTGTCTGTCCGTCTGTCGGTTTCTACGCGAACTAGTCTCTCAGTTTTTGAGCTATCGGGCTGAAATTTTCAGCATAGTATTATTTCTTTAGCACGCAGTATATATGTCGGAACAGCCGAAATCGGACCACTATATCCTATAGCTGCCATAGGAATAATGGCGAAATTTATGTAAAAAAAATTTTAACTTCTCTGTTTTTCAACGAATTTTTATAAACTTCGAGATATAGTCGTTATTTATAGTTCTAGAATTAC
>VNJW01013039.1:0-25494 GCA_008042615.1 Drosophila auraria
TGGCGGGGTTTTCTCTCGCTCTCGGAAGAGAGCTCAGAAGCTCGGGGTTTTCTCTACACTTGGATACAAGATATTGCTAAAAACTTGGAAATTATCAATATATATTTTTTTATTTTACTGAAATTAAGGAAATAATGTTTCAGTAAGAGGAAATTGCAAAGAATTCTTCTCTAGAAGCATAGGAAGTTAATCAAACAAAGAAAGTGAACAAATTCGTGTGTCCTCGCTTATGAAATACCCAGAACTGCCCGTCTTTTTATAAAAATTGTATTATTAAGAGGAAGGTGAAAGGAATTCTTCAAAGGAAGATTGTAAATTTATATGCCCTGATCATGAAATAACCGGAACATGACTTTGGTGCACTTCTTAAATCCTTACAGGGAATATAAAGCAAATGTAAAGTGTCTAGAGCCGCTCGAACTTGCATTTCCCTTCAGGGAAAATTTTAAATATATTTTGTATGCATTTCTTCGAGTGTATACTCCAGTTGTATGACTTTTTTTCTGTCACTGTTTGACGACTGTGTGACGTCGTTGTAGTACACAAGTCGATCCAGCGACTGCTCCGAGCTACGTGCCCGGCAAGAGTTGTCAAACAAGCGGTTGGCAAATACGAAGCACTCGGATATGGAATACGGAATACTGAGCACGGAGCACGGAGCTCGGAACATGGAGTATGGTGAGTACACTTTCGCCGGACTCCAGAGAGAACAGAGAGACCCACCTCAGTGCATTAGGGGTACGAACTGTCAATTACAACTCTAAATACGTGTGTGCACTCGACATTTGTCGCATTTTGTTTGCATTTGCGCCCAGCCTGCAATAAAAGCCGAACAAACCGACATCGGGCAACGAGTTATAGGTTCTGGCATATGGGAAATACACCTAAAAAAAATAAAGCAAATGAGTATTGATGTGTATTGTAAATCTAAGAAAAGAAAGACATCAGAAAGGGATATTTTCATTGACATTAAATTCTTTTTGGTGCAACTACAACTTAGGTTTTTCCTAAAGTTCTTGATGTTTTTGGTGGTAAGATCACAAATAAAAGACATTTGACTTAGCTACATACCTTAAAATAAATTAGACAATCCTCTTTAAAGGTGTATATATAATTCTAGATTTATTCCTTCGATCTAGATATTTTTTTTCACAGTGTAAGTATTTTATATGCACGCTTCAGTACTCCGCCGCCGCAACGTGAGAAGAAGAGAACTCTAGAGAGCCGGAGAACTGTGTGGAAACTGCCTCCAACTCCGACGGCCGTCGGCAAAAGTGTCCCGTCCAATAAAATCTAATAACCACTTGGGGACACCGTCGTTCCCCTGCCCATTACCCAGCCCTTGGCCCTGCCCCCGCCTTCTCTTGTCGGAGGAGTTTGTGATGTTCCAAGGGCTCACAAGTCCGGAGGAGGAGACCTTATAAGCAAGGTCTCTCTATTCACTTGCACGATTTTCGGCAGCTTTTCTTCTTCTGTATGATGACATTGGCACAAAGAAGCACATTTCCAGAAATTTATATATTTTCCTTTTGCCTTTATGATGGGCTGTGGCGGTCGTCAAAGGGCTTTGGAGTTTGGAGACAAGGTGTCTGGTGGGAGACAGCTGCTATGTGACATGGGTGTGGGTGGATTTACACACATATAAATGGGGTATAATTGGGGGGTTATGGAGTGTTTAATAGATAAATTCTTGGGAAATTCCAGGAACTTGGTAAATGGGTTACATTTTGTTGACAACTGCTATGGTAGTTAGCTAACATTTATAATTATTTGTGTGATTAACTTAAGTTCCCGTTAAGGAATGTTTTCTTATTTATTTATTTATTAATTTATTTACTAAACCCTCCTCCTTTTAGTTAAGTACAACCATGGTCGTCTGTTATACCTCTGCATTCCTTGTTCCTAAGCTGGAAAAATGCTAAACATCTTGTTGAGCCCTCCTCCTTTGGCAAACTATCCCAAAAAGTAGACTTACTGAGGCAACAAATATGCAAAAAAAACGTTTACGAGATGGCACCTAATTAGGCAGAAGAACGCCGCCAGAAATTTACGTTTCCTTCGGTTTTGCGGCGCAGCTTTCAAACTCCTTAAACTTTCAAACTCCACAAACTATTCGTTTCAAATCCTCGAACGCCGGCGACTGGCCCCAAAAACATTGTGAGTTGTGCTTTTCAGAAAGGTGCCAGGAACACAGAAAAAAAATAGATTATAATTAAATAGGATATAGAAATTATTCAATTAATGTTAAACAAATTTTTTAAAATATATTTGGCTTTATTAACTTTAATAATAAATTTTAGCTAAAACGTGTCAATAATTTATTGAGCGTTTACATATTTCTTAAGATTAAAATAAAGATTAGATTAATAAAAGAGGGTTACTCTTTTTATATAATCAAAAAATGCGTAAAATATAACTTTCAGTGCACTTGTTGGTGCGTAGATCAGCGCTGTGCAAACACGGATTCGTTCCCATTGAGGTGCCGATGTGGCCAGGGCCAAAATTATTGGTGTAGTTACGACCGGACGGACAGCGACATACATCAAATCATAAAGCAAATGGTGCCGACAAACTAACTGGCCGGAGTTAAAATGGCCAAATAACCAAACCGACCGACACAATACAGCCCCCTCTGACATTTACATTCACAGTCAGCCCCGAAAAGACAACGCGAAACAGCCAAACAACACTGACGACAACGAGAACGTTCCGCTTTTTTTTGCGTTGGTTCCGGGAAACGCAACAAAATTTCACAACGCACAAAAAAAAACAAGTGGGAAAGCTACAGTCGAAAGTGACCGACTGTAAGATATCCGGTACCCAAAGCATTGTGGCTGAAATTAAGCAGCACATGAACATGAAAATAAGGAAATTTTTGCAAATGAAGACAAATATAGCTAGAAACATGTTGAGCAACACTCAAAAGAGACAAATGTTGCTAGGAACATGTTGGGCAACTCTTAAAAGCGACAAATGTTGCTAGGAACATGCTGAGCAACACCCAACAAAGACAAATGCTGCTAGGAACATGCTGAGCAACACGCATGTGCGCTCTCTCTCTCTCTCTCTCTCTCAGAAATTATATTGTTTAATAACTTCTATGTTTGTCATCCGATTTTACTCAACTTTTCAGAACACGTCCACGATTGCCTACTTATTATGTCTATCTATTTACTTTAAGCCGAAAATCACGCATATGGCTTATATACCGTTTTTTATGTTTTTCGGGGGCGGAAGTGGGCGATGCCAAATTTTAAAACAAACTTGATCTGCGTGCAACAGATTCCAATGTTGTCACCAAATTTGGTAACTCTAGCTCTTATAGTCTCTGAGATCTGTTGTTTCACACGGACGGACGGACGGACAGACGGACAGACGGACATGGCTAAATCGACTCGGCTGGTGATGCTGATCAAGAATATATATATTTTATGGGGTCGGAAATGCCTCCTTCTGCCTGTTACATACATTCTCTGTTGGCACTAACTTATAATACCCTTGTACCCTATGGGTACCGGGTATAAAAATCAGATACTGTGGGCCTCTCTTGGCCATCAGCTCAGCTCTTGGCCTCATCCTCTTTTCCGTGGAGCAACAACACCTTGACCAAAAGCAATAGCCAACTTCAAAGAATCTTCGGAACGGCCACGCCTCACATACACTAGACAACAACATTGTTGGATGGTGGTGTGTTTGCTACACCTTGAGAAAATTTTAGTGAATGACACAGGCCTGCAAAATTGAACCGATGATTACGTTAAGGGGGAGGTATTTAAGATGGAGGTTATGAAAATTAATAAAGGGCCAACATTATTGAGGAAAAAGTTCCACCTCTTATCCTCGTAGAATCGTAGAAAATGATCTTTTTTGCAAAGATTGAACCTTGAAATTCCCAAGTACGAATTCGGTGGCACGCATAGTCCGATCATCTGCAAATAGATCTAAACAGGACCATTGGTACTATTATAATTATATACTTTAGGCTTAACGTGTTTGTTGTATAAGCCAGATGTATGTAATTAAAGCAATTTTTTATTAATTTATTTATTTTATGCTTAATCTTTTCTCTCTGTGCCTTTTGCCTGTTGTTCTAAGTGTTGCTGCTTGCCCGTTGTTACTGTAAGTGTTGCAGATCGAAGGTGGAATGTGTTGTTGCCGCGTTGTTGTCGTTGGCTGTTGATGGGCTTATTAGAGTTAGTCGAAGTTGTTTCCTCTTTTTTTCGTTGGTGTCTCGGGGCGTTGCGGAAACCTCAAAGCGAATTTAGTGCGCTTCCCGCCCCTCTTCTTGGGTCCCCCTTTGCGGGTTTTATGACGACAATGCGTTTGCTGTCATAATTATTAGTCAAACACAAACAATGAATTTCATAATTTTCCCATCAATACACAACGGACGAACGTTCGTTGGCTCGTTCGTAAAACTCTCGAAACTCCAAAACTCGGCGTCGAAAGCGTTCAAACATCCGCTGTTCCCGCACGCGCCGCCCCCGGTAGAATTTCCCTCTGGAGGATGAGCTGTGGATATATATGGTAGAAATAGTGGGGATTTGGAATGGAGAATCCCCCAAGGGGGGCAAGAGGGAAAGAGGGAACAACGTTGGTCGTCGAACACACTCTGTGTGCTGGAAATGAAGCCGTCGCGCATAAAGTGTGAAATTGCTGGCAATTCGCGGAGACGACGCTCGGCTTCATTCTTAACTCCGGGCTCGTCTTTGGAGACCGTTTAAAGACCGGACTAATGGGAGATGTCAGTGCAGTTGGAAAAAAATTATAAACAAAAAATTAAAAAAAATTAAGAAATTAAGGGGTTATGCCTCAAGAGCAATGGGAGGTTTTTTCTATTTTTAAAGGTTTAGAAAAGATATAAAAAAAAAAATTAGAATTCAATACAGTATTTTGTATTAAATTTAAAATTTATATAAAATGTTTTAGTTTACAACAAATGAATTAATCCAACAAAAAACTTGTTTTTAAAAGGATACAGTACCTATAATCAAAACCTAAAGCCTTTTATTTAATACAGCCCTTAAAATAATTTGTTAAATCGTTAAATGAAGTGCTTAAAAACTTAAAAAATAAATATTGATCGCTATTTCTCTCAGTCTTGCTTGCATGCTTGTTCCATTGAAATAGAACAATATCCGCGCAAATATTTGCAGAGAGCAGCAAGCAGAGGTCGTGTTTAAAATGTTTAAAATGTTTAACCAACTGAGGAAAGGCGAGGCGAGGCGAGCAGGAGCGAGCCAAGAAGAATGGACAAACCAGAACCGAGCTCTGGTCAAGAATGGGACTCCAGCCCGGGACTCCATCCATAATTGTTGTTTGATCGTTGTAATTGGTTTGGAGCAGTTGAAGCACAGGAAACTGCTGGAGAGACAACATTGCAGGCGGCTTTACATTGATCCGTTTAACGATTTGACAAACGCGCCGAGATCTTTTCGGGAAAAGCAAAAAAAAAAAAGAAAGGGTTAAGATGACCAGGAATCGGACCTGGTCGGCGGTTCGCTTTTGAACTGGACTGTGTGTTGGGTGTGTGTGTATGGACTTCATGTGTTTTGTTTGTGTCGTTATGGCCGCCGCCGCCGTCGATAATAAAAATTGTAAACTTTGTGGCAGTTCTGCTGCAGCTCCACCCTTGTTCTCAAAACCTGGACAGGACAGCCCACTTTTTGCTATAAAAAAAAGATATCCCCAAAAGTCTTTCAGGGGACACGCCCCGGGAATTATCTGTGTGGGAAAGCTTGCTCCTTTTCTCCGATTTATATATACTGGGTGGGTGGTCTTCTGGAGAGATAGCGCCTGCTCCACTTGTTGGACACTATTTGCCTTTGATTGTGAAGGAGAGATATCAAGTACAGCCTGGAAAATCAATGGGAAAATACTTATTTCTTTGTCTTAGCCTCCTCACTCGCCATTGTTGTCAATCATGTTTGTTGTCAAAGGCTTGTTGGAACTGGTGTTCGGTGTTCGAAAGGTGTACACCTTTAATGGTACATTAATTGCCCTTGTTGGCACTTGAGCGATGATAAACATCAGTACAAATATTTGATTTTAGTTTTGAGACAAGTGTGTAAATAGTGTAGCTACAAGAGCGGAATTCATAAGGGAGAAAGGGTGAGAAAAAAAGGTTAGGTGAGGGAAGGAAGTTTCCTAATTTGTTTTAGGGAATTCTGAGGAGTTTTCAAATGGAAAGAGGAGGTTTTTAGATGATGTAAGGGGGGTACTTCCTTATTAAAGAACTACTTCCCTCTTTTACTTATTATTGTTTAATCATTTCCCATTCAAATAAAAACCACACTTTTGTTAAATTTCCTTTTTAATCTAGTATCATTTATTCGACGGTATATTTAAGAGTCCACAAATTAACTTAGCTTACTAATCATATATCATCGAGAGCCTTACACAAAGTCAAACTTTCCTGCTAATATCCATGGCTTATCCCTAAGAACTTAAAGACTAAACTTAGTCTACATTAAGTGTTATTTAGTAAATAAGATTACAATTAGGATTACAAAACACAGATCAGACACAAGATGTGAAGGAGGGATTCGTGTATTCTTGAGAGCTGCAAAATGAGATTTAATTTTTAATTTGTTGAGAGGGAAGATCAATCGCTGACGGCCACCAAATCTCTAGAGGATCCTGTCGCACTCGATGCTGGTCCAGCGGATAGGCCCAAATCGGAACTGGAACTCGATCCGGAGCCAAATAGATCACTAAGATTGCCACCCACACCGCCGACGCCACCCACTCCGGCTGCCAAATTGTGGGTTAAGCTGTGACGCCGAAGATCGCAGTTTCGCCGGAAGACCTTGCCGCAGGATGAGCAATTGTAGGGCTTGATGTCCGTATGGGTTAGCAGGTGGGTCTTCAGGTTGGAGCGCTGATTGAAGGAGCGATTGCAGACGGGACACTTGTGCGGCGACTCCTCCATGTGAAGGATCTTGTGGACGGCGAGGGTACGCGATTGGCAGAAACCCTTGCCGCATTCCGCGCACTTGAAGGGTTTCTCCTTGGAGTGGATATATCTGTGGGAGATGGAGATAAAGGCAGGGAAAAATATTGATTAGTATAGAGTTAAAAATAAAAGTTAGCTAAAAATAGTTTTTTAAGTTTCTAGCTTAATATCTGAGAGGTTTTAAAGCTAATACAAAATTCCTTTAGCGTAAACCTAAAATATATTTTTTACGAATAAGAAAAAGCTTTTACTACCTACCTATGATCCCTAAGATGATCCTGCCGCCGGAAGGCCTTGCCACAGATATCGCAGGAGTAGGGTCTCTCGTCCGTATGGGTTCTCTCGTGGATCAGGAGGTTATACGACTTGGTGAACTGTCGATTGCAGAACTTGCAAATGAACTGCTTCTTGGAACGCTGGGCTGCTGCAGCCGCTGCCGCTGCTGCTGCTGTCGAGCTGCCCGCCGCCTCATCCAAGGCACCAGCTCCTCCCGATGCTGCTCCTCCACCTCCTCCAGCCGAGGCCAAGACACTCATCTTATCCTGATACATGGTGGCCTGCAGGGAGTGCAAGGCCGAGTCCGTTTCCGTTTGGCCAAAGGCCGTGGGGTTGAATATGAAGCTGCCATAGCTGCTGTCCAAGTCGCCCGCCTCAAAGGACAGTGCATCCTCGGCATCCAGCAGGGGGAGATCGCATTCCGCTGCCAATTCTGCGGCCGTGGCACAATCCAGAGCTGCCTGTTGACTGGCCGCAGCTGCTGCAGCCGCCGCCGCAGCAGCCACTGCGGCACTAACGGTGCCTATCGAAGGCAAGGGCAAGTGGCACTTGGTTGTGGTTGCGGCCGCTGTGGAGGAGGAGTGGGAGTTGCTAGTAGAGCTAGTGTTGCTGCAGGGTGAGGTGGCTGCCGCTGCTCCTCCTCCCGTTCCACTTCCTGAAGCGTTTTCCCCCGAAGAGCTCGAAGAGCAGCTCGACTTGAGCTCTATATTTGCTATGTCTATCAGGGATGAGGGCAGGGTCTCCGTCTCATTGCTGTTGCAGGTCGTATTGTTGTTGCTGTTGTTGCTACTGCTGCTGCTGCTATTGTTGCTGTTGTTAAATCGAAATACATCCGATTTTCCTGTTAGGCGCTGCAATGCCAAATACGATTCCAGAGCCTGCAGGTTAAGGGCTGCGGCTGCTGCAGAGTTTGCCGGCAGCAAAGCCGCTTGCTGCAAGCTACTGACCATGGTTCCTTGCAGCGAAAGCACGACCGCAGCAGCTGCTGCAAGATCATTTGTGGCGGCTGCTGCCGTTGCCGTGGCAGCTGCCATTGCTGCGGTGCTTGTGGTCTTGCTGCTGTTGCTGCTAGTGCTAGTATTGCTGCACTTGTTGCTGCTGCACATGTCGCCTTTCGAGTGTGTCGCCGCCTTGTGTGCTGTTGAGGTTGTGGCTGCTGTGCTGCTGGACTTGCTGCTGCTGCTGTTGTTGCTTTGTTGCTTAGTTGCTGCGCTGCCTGGCGCTGGTGCCGCTGAACTGCCCTCGATATCGCCTAGCGCCTCTGTTATCTCGGTGGCTGTGCTGGTCACCGGCATGTTGTTGCAAGTTGCTGCGGCAGCGGCAGCAGCACTCAAATGCTTAACTGCCTCCATAAAAAAAAACGTCGGGATCCACGCACACAGCTGGATACCGTCTTCTTCTCCGCCTCCTTGCAAAAAAGCCTTCGGGGGCTGCGTTTGCTTTTTTCTTTTTTTTATTGTTTGGCGCACCTACGCAGTGGTCCCGTGCAGCAGCGCGTCCGCATGAATATTAAAAACCACACGCCATCATAAATCACGTCTTAGTCACGCTTTCAAAAGTCATAAAAATCGAATTTGACGTTGGCGAAAAAAATCAGAAAACGAAAACGAGCAAAGCAGCAAAATGTAAGTCGAGTCAAAAATTAAAAGGCACGCTTTTTCGATTATTTTTACTTTTTTTTTGCAACAGGCACACGCGAATAATTAGGCGCAAAATATTTAAAGAAACGGTGATATTTTTTCATAAAGTAGAGTTTATATTTAAGAAGAGTTGTGTATTTTAAGAGAGTTCTTTGCAGAAGAGTTCTTTATAGTGATTTCCGCTTCCGCTTGATCACAACTTCCGGAATTAGCACACACACAGACACGCAGGTGTACACAATAACTATTGCTTTTTGTTTATTTTCTCTGGATGCTTCTTCTTCTCCTGACGTCGAATCAGCCGTCGCTGCACACAATATTGGTAAAAGATCACGGAATAACTAAAAGTCCATTGCTCTGCGAACGGATCGCGGACCTGCGCTCACTTGTTGATTACTGTGACTCTCTCTCGCTCACCAGGAGCTCTCTCTCTCGCTCAGTCAAAACCTATGCTAAGAAGAGAGAGAAAGACGGAGAGGATCAACTGTGAAATCACTGTCTACCAAGAGCGATCGGAGAGAGTGAGAGCCAGGTGCAAACACGTTTCAGTCCGATCTCTTGAGCACCTTTAGTCTCCCGCTCACGCACACAAGCTTAGTCCGGAGAGATAGAGAGGACGGAGAGTGACAGCTAGAGCGGGAGAGATCGCAGTGAGAACCGGTTTTGTGGCGCTGTCTTTTCTGATTTTTGAGTGGGTGTTCTTCTTTCCTTCCAATTGCCAAACTGACTGCCTCTATTTCCTACCCGCTCTCACAGCTGGCTTGCCTTCTCGCTCTGCGTAGCTTGATTATTTACGCTTATATTTATTTTTATAATTTTGCAAGCAATTGTTTATGATTTTTCCTAGGAAATTGAGCAGACTCTTTTGGGGGTTTTGCAAGGTACTTTCGCACTCCAAGGTACGGATAACCTTGGGTAATTTTTCAGCGGAATTTAAGCAGTTGTCACTAAGGGAAAAATATGAACGTTTTGTAGAAATCAAAGTTTTACAGTAAAATAGCGAATTCTTATCAAATTTATAAGTTTATTTCTTTAACATGCTAAAATTCCCAAGTGGGTATTCCGGAACCTGATTCAAATTTCAAATTTGTAAGTTTACTCCTTTAACTTGCTAAAATTCCCAAGTGGGTATTCTGAAACCTGATGTTTAACCACTTTAAATGTTAAAGTCAGTCAGGAAGCGGTTACTGATGATGAAATAATTATTTAAAGTCTTCGCTTTTGTACAATAATATTAATACAATCCATTAAAATTGAATTCCCCAGAATAAAATATGATCGGCGATCATGAAAGAGCCAAAGGATTGCGATCGAATGATAAAAACAAAAAAACCAGCTGTTTCTTCCCCATAAAAGGCAGCCGTTAAAATTCTTAGTAAAAAAATATGGAACAATGGCTGAATCTATTAAATATTAACGATCTTTAAAGGTGAACAAAAAACACCTTGTAGGAGATTCTGAGAATTTATCTCTTACCCTAATTCTTTTGTATTAAGTCACATTTTCGCTGAGTGCATGAACCTGTGCTAGCATTTGCAAATTGTGGCCATTAGTCAACGCGTTGATTTCTTCAGCCCGAAGCCAAGCCTGATGATTGAAATGATTCTCCTCGCACGCTATTCCCAAGAAGAAGCCCCCAGAAGAAAGAGCGAGAGAAGAAGGCAGCAGCAGAAGAGACCAAAACCCAATCACAATTCGAATCACAGAGCTGCGCAATCATAGACTCTCGGGACGTTTTTTTATTTCAACTGTCAATTATATTTCCTTATATTCCTTATGCAGAAAAGAAACCCCGAGAAAACCACCAGAGACTGCGATTTTAAATGACCAATAATCATGGGAGCTGCCATCGCTCCGGCTGCCGGTTGGTCGGCTGTCGAGTCCAGAAAAAAAAGCCAACTCCAGTCCAGTGCCAGGCTCCAACTGCAATTTATTTTTGCATTAAATTGCAATTTGTGCCGGAGACTCGCTGTGTTTTCTACCATTTATACAGATATTATCATGATTAATAATGCACAAACATGTCATATGCTCGTTTCGTGTGTGTTTGATTGGAGCGCATTAGGATCGCGGGCTTTTAATGAGTCCGGGAGTCTGCAATCCGCAAGTCTTCATATGCCCTGTCTTCTGTCTACAGTCTCACGGTAGCAATTATGTCGCTTAGTGAAGCTTACGGCTGACGATGATGATGATGATCATCCTGAATGGCGGCGCCCATCAAAAGATCAGCATTGGCGATGCCACATTCCAAGGTAAAAACTCTGTCGTATTGACACAAGCTTCCTTTTAAATGAAAAGCCCCGGCTTTTAATGTCGTTATATTTCGATAGTCGCGCTTTTAAATGCTCGTTTCCTGTGCCGCCTCGATTCAGCCTCAGTCTCCTCTTCAGGGACACGATCATCGATTGCCAGGCTCCATTGCCGGATCCCAGAGATCCCAGATCCCAGCGCCCAGATCGCAGTCCCAATCCCATCGCAGGTCTCAGTTCCAGCATCGCTGTCTGTCTCAAGGCAAATGGTACATGATTTCAAATTTCAAGTACCAGTTTACATAAAGATCGCACAGGCTAAAAAGCTAGCTGCACTGGGCGAAAAGGGGTGTATTTTCATGGAAAAAATAAAAAACGAACAAGTAAAAGCCGTTAACTAAAAGCCCTGGCTCGAAAGTCAGCTAATTTCTCTCACCAGCCTCTGCCAACCGCAGAATGCAAATAAGGCAGCAGTGCGCTCAATTCTTTGATATTTTGTTTGCCAATTATTTTTAGATTAATCAATAGTATAATTTACTTTGTTAAAAAATGCTTGAACTTGATATTAAATTTTGTTTTTCGCTGTGTATATAAGGAGAAACCAGTCCCCTCTGCTCCTTCTTCCTGTCCTGTGAAGCCTATCCTTTCCCTTCCTTTTTGGTTGCTTTTCCTGGGCCGCGCTTTGGGTTGGGCGATCCAAGGGAATGCCTTGAAGCCTCACAACCATCTGTCACAAGGTCCCCAGTTCCAGTCGCAGCCTCCGTCTCCGTCTCAGTCCCAGTCCCTAGTCTCGGTCTCCGTCTCCGTCTCAGTTGAATATAAGAATGCGCTAAACTTGATTCCTTCGAAGCGAGCGCCGAGTGCGCATGCGTGGGCTGGAATTACATGATCACGATCAGCGATAAAACTTGATGTTGTACATAGCAGGCGACATGGGAGCGAGAGCGGGATCAGAGCGCGGGATTCGGGATTCAGTACGAGTAGGAGAGCTCGGAGAGGATCGCCACGGATCGCATCGGATTTGGATTGGATCGATCCATCGCCTCATACAAAATGTCGCAAAAGTTGTACAAATCTACACGGAGAGCTCCGAAGATCCAGGGCCAGGGCCCAAAACCCAGGTGGAACAACGGGACACCGACAAACGACGGCAAGATGCACTGGGAAAAAATTAAGTTAAAAATCAGAGAATGTTGCGATTGCAAAATTAAATCTTTTATTTTTAGCAACAATCTTTTAAAAGACCAAAACTGTTTCGAGGCAAAGCCAATCTCTGTTATAAGTATCTGTTTGCAGGTAAAACGCTATATTGGGACAATAACTAGTTGGGAATTTTAAGCTAAAACCACTTAAGAAAGCTTTATTGTTGTTACTAGTGATCTAAGCTTCAAAAAATATTTAATCTCGCAATGAAAGATGCAAAATACTCAACTTTAAAAAGCTTTTGCTGAAAAAATTGAATATACAAACCTAAAACACTTTTTCTCTGCCTGTAAGGATCCTCATGGTTGTCTTTCGGCCTTTGTGCGATCGCCCCAAGTCGTGTCAAATTATTGATTGCTGTCTTTTAATTTGATTTTGATTTTTCCACCGACTCTTGTCATCTTTCCGATCGCAAGCCATGGATCGGCGCGGCGAAGGCGGCCGTAGAATTATTAATCTGCTGCTTTGATTTGAAGCGACACACCACGATCGTGACAAAGAAAAGTAAAAGTCATAACACACATCTAGGACGGCGATAAGATCGCCAAGATCACCGGCTTAACACCGATCATCTGGTCCATTGTTTTCGAGTGACTTTTTTCTTTTCTTCGTTTTATTGGAACTCTAAGTAATTATCAGGGGCGTACGTTTTCTCTACTTTATTTTCCTTTTTCGTATTTTTGGGATTCCCTGGAACAGACGGCAGCTCATTAGCCGCAGGCGTTGCCGCTGATTGGACCAACTATTTAATCCCTGACAGAGATTAGGCCATGTTCAGTTCTGGATTTCTGGTGAAAAAAAAGACAGGCGGTAGTCGTCGATATTTCTGCGGTTAGCACGCACACAGCGGGTTTTTTATACCTTATTTTTATTTCATTTGATTCCACTTTTGACGCAGATCTCTTATCGGGAGTTTTTCGTGAGGAATTGACATATCTACTTGGTAATTTGATCTATTGAAAAAAAAAAAGAAAAGACCTCGCCGCCGCCGATATGTTTGTTGTCTTTTGAAGGTTGCATTGCCCGAGCTGCCTGCGACAACAAACAATGGCGGGGAAATCATAATTACAATGGATTAGGAAATATTAATACTTGCTTTCATCTTTTGCCGTAGGTCAAGACCCATCGAATTTGTTGTTTGCAAGTACTCGAGATCTTTTCGTGTGTTCGTTCGATTCCGATTGTTGTCTATTTACATAGTTCTTGAGCCGAGCAAACAACAAATGAGTTGGCGCACGGCCAAAGATCATCTGCAAATAAGTGTGGTTCTTATTACTTTGTTAATGGAATGGGGAAAACATTTAGAGAAAGGGAAAGGGCAGCAGAGAATGTCGGATAAACTGGGATTATTATTTTTTGGGAGTGTCTTTAGTTTTGGGTTTTAGGTTTCTCGGGTTTCTTGCGTTTCTCGGGTTTAGTTTTGAGTTTGATCTCGAGGCCTTGGACATATTATTCTCCTGAAATTTTATGTGTGTCTGCTGCAATAAAAGCAGCTGCTAAGGTTCGATTTAAAGGTAAAACATAAAATACTGTGTTTAATGATACTTTGAAAAGGACAAATGAGGGAATAAATAAATATTAGTGTCAAATAACATTAAAATATTTATGATTTTCAAACAGAAATTGTTTGTTTATAAAATAAATATTGGAAAAGTATTTTAATTCAAGATTCTGGACAATTGAAATAAATATTTATAATTCTTATGATAAAGTGACGTTTTCGAGATAATATTTAAGTAGGAAGTAAGTAAGTTGATTAGAAAATAAATAGAAAATCGAAATTTGACCGAAAACTAGACCAATATCTTGACAACGATGAGCTTAAATAGCCACCTATTATCATTATCATTAGTATCCGATTTTCTGGGAAAGCCAAGCTAAAATGTTCTATTACATTTTATGATTACAGATGATTTTAAAGATTTCATACTTTCTACAGAAACAAAACTCACTTTTCCTTGATAAACTCCCTTTATTTCCCCCTCCTTCTTCACTGGCGCCTAAAATACAAATTGAATAATGCAATCACTTAAAACAAATTCCGGATTGTTTGCCCAATTGCCGAATTGTTTTTCGGGCCATGTCCAAAGTGATTATGCATCACACTCGCCTTCGATTCCCACACCCAACACCGAGAACTACACAGCGAATGTGAAATGTGTTTCTCCCCCGTAAACATTCCGCGAATGATTTGCATGCCTCGCCAAGCTACAGATCCGATCGGAACCGATCTTTGGTCTCCGGAGAACGGGGTCCAATCACAATCGAAACCATCTGGCCGAGGCGTTCGTTCGTTCGTTCGTGGGAATCAGTTCAATACAATTTGCATGCCCAGAAACTCAAACTCAAACGTAAACTCCAAACCGAAACCAAAACTCAAACTCCAAACCGAAGCATTCAGAGTGGTGTGTGGTTCAAGTCCCGAGATCTCTGGGGTCGAAGGGTCTCCGTTTGTCAATTAATTGCAGCGCAAACGGAGCAAAATCGTAATGCGGCAAATTGTTGCAATTTTCTCGCGGGTCCCAGCAACACGGCAGAAGTAGTAAAAGACGTAAGTACAACTGCCGAATTATTGAGTGACTGAATGAACGAATGAGTGGCTTGAATGAGTGAGTGACGGCCGAACGAAGCCTTTTCGTCTTGCATCGGTGAATGGGGCATGGGTTTTTACAGTGGAGCTTTCCTACAGAGAATTTATTCGTACCTTCTGCAAATAAACTTTAAATTATTTTACGAAAATAAATACTTGAAGTATTAATTTAAAGTTAATTTACAGAAGGTACGGTTAAATTCTGACACACAAACCTCGGACGACTTTTTATACGTTAATTCGCTACTTTTTCGATTTACGGCCTAAAATGTTTCGGTATAACGGCCAATTTTTTTTTCGATGTTGATATATCTACAGAGTAATTGATTCATAATACGTCTTTTCGCTTTGCGGCCATGTTTCGTAAAATGAATATAGACCGTAAAGCGAAGATTAAAATGTATTTAAATAGCAATGTTATTAGTATTAATATTCAGTCTTTAGAATGTAGAATAGCAATTCATCAAATGATATACTATTTCCCGGATCATAAATCTTCAATAATTCATTTATTTTAAATTATTGTTACTATGATCAACAATTAATTAGATCCCATGTGAGCAAGCCTTACTGTACATATAGTAAGTCATGTGTCTGATGGTCCCGATACCGAACCCAAACCCCAACATATAAAACATCGTTCCGTGTTCGCGGTCACCGTGTGTCTTTTTTTATTCCTGCCTGCCAAATGGTCGACTTTGTTGTTGTTTCTGCGTTTTTTTTTTTTTTTATCCAAAGGCCTAAATGGCCAACAAATTGATGCGCGATGCGATTTAACGTTTCTTTGATTGAGCTAATGACAGGCGAGAGACTACGTGAGAAAGAAATGTATTTCAATTTCGCATTCGCATTGGGTCAAAAGCGAATTGTAGGTAAAATTAGGGATACCAAGCATGGACATGGAAATGGTTGGCTGGACAAGGTTAGGGGAAAGCGCAATTTACTATATTTACTTGTATCTAAATTTACGAGTATCTGAGTTCTGTTGAAGTTGAATGTTGGGTGGATGTACCCCTAAAATTGGAAGGAAAAATTAGCATTTTCTGGGCAACAGCTTACTTAAAATTAAATCAATGAATTTAATACAGTAATATTAACCAATATTAGAGCTCTAATTGTTCAATATTTCATATGCCAAATCAAGCCGGATATAATTTAATAACTGCCAGACTTTTTCCCTTCATATACTCCTCCAATTTTGTATCCTACTCCTACTCCAAGTCGAAGTCCTCCTCCACCTTTAAGCTCCCTTTTTGTGGGCCAACAATTCGCGGCCATAAACAAATCGTCGCCCCCTATGGTGACCAGTGATTGTTCTATTGGCAACTCATTTCCTGCTGCCTGCTGCCTTTTATTCCATTCCGAGAGCGCCAAAAAGCATTCACTTTCAATTTCTCAAAGCCGGAGAGCATCCTTTCGGAGGATATATAATACACAAATTAATATAAAGCGCTGTCTGGAGGCCCATAGTACAGGGGTAGGAGGATGGGTAGGCCTTTAATCATTTTTATCTGCGCTTCTTGGCCAAAGTAGAGCACACTCCGAAGGAGTCTGGGGCTGTAAAGCGTGGCAAATATACGCTTAATTGGCTGCATTCGCAGTCACAGAATTCTCTTCCTTGAGACCAGCCTCCATCTTCGTCTCCGTCTCCGACTGCTCGACGGACCTGCAATAAAATGCAAATTAAACGAACCAAACACGAGAGAGATACTCGAGAGACTGGAGGCACCATTTATTTACTTAGAACCTCCTGCTGTGCTTCCGAATTAAGTTTAAGCCCAGAGGCTAAAAATGCAAAATGAGTTTTACTAATTTCTTAACTTCGTAGGAGCCGGAGCCGCTGCCGCTGCCCGTTGATGGACAGTTTTTTGCGGGAGTTTTTTTTTTCTCCAAGGCTGAACCAAAAAGGGTTGCCCCGACTGAAAACTGAATTTTAATTCCTTGCATAAATCGATTTTAAATGAGATTTCCAAAAGCGAAACCTTTATAATCAAAATGTTCACGGTCCATGCAAATTTTGTAGCCTGAAAGTCCGGCTCGGGTTTGTTTTTTTTCGGTAGCCTTGGCCGAGCATTGGATCCTCCCACCTGACTGCCGAAAAAATAAGAAAAAAGATCAGCCAGCAAGAAATGGCCCGAAGGATGTTCGTTCTCTCATCCTTTTTGAATATATGTTGTATTCTGTGTTGAAAATGGGGCGTGATCCGTTTAGCAGCGGATTTTCGCCCTGAGAATATATGCAAAGTGCGCTCGCTGCTTGCCAGCTGCTGCTCCAAAATGAGTTATGAGTCGGACTTGGCCTCCGTTCTTCGTTCTCCTTTCTCCGTTCTCCGTTCTCCGTTCTCCAACTCCACATCTCGTTTGCATATTTTAGGCCACCGTTTAATTAAAGGTTCCACAATTCTTCTGTACAAAAAACATTTGAAACAGGGCACGAGCACGAGGGTCTCTCAAGAGTGTGCCTCCTCCCCACATCTCAAGACTTTGGTTTTTCAGCTTTCAGCGTCGCGTCTCAGGGATCTTGAGGATCTCTTTCGGATCTTGAGTCTTGAGCTGGAGTCTCGCCCCATTCCTCCACTCGAACCCATCAGCCCTCAAGTGTGGAGTGTGGTCAGCGTTCGGCGGCTTTTTTATACCGCTCAAGAATCTTACACTTGGGGAAAAAATTAATATGTAAAAGTATATGATAGGAGAACTCGGTAAAATGAGCTACAAAATATATAAAAATGTAATCAAAGTGGCTGAAACCCTTTAATAAAATGTTAAGCTCTGTATAATATTTTTGTAAATCTAAAATCTCCCCAATATCTCTCTAAATTTCAAGTATTTAAAGAAATTACTCTAAAACTTTGCTCCACATTTAAAATATCTCTGAAAACTCCCTTAAACCCTTTTTTAAAACGCAAGATATCTCACAAAATCTCTTTTTATACCCTTGCAGAGGGTTATGATATTTGCAACGCAGTGAAGGAGGCATCTCAGACCCCATAAAGAATATATTCTTAATCAGCATTACCAGCCGAGTCGATCTAGCCATGTCCGTCTGTCTGTCCGTCTGTCTGTCTGTCTGTCTGTCTGTCGGTTTCTACGCGAACTAGTCTCTCAGTTTTTGAGCTATCGGGCTGAAATTTTTAGCATAGTCTTATTTCTTTAGCACGCCGTATATATGTTGGAACGGCCGAAATCGGACCACTATGCCCTATAGCTGCCATAGGAATGACGCCAAAATAATAAAAAAAAAATTATAACTTCTCTGTTTTTCAACGAATTTCTATTAATTTCGAGATATAGTCGTTTTTTATAATTCTTGAATTACGGTTTTATTTTCATTAAGATCGGACAACTATATCATATAGCTGCCATAGAAGGGATCGGTCGATTTATATGAAAATGTAAAATTCTACATGTAAAATGTAAAATTTACAAAACTTACATAATTTGACATTTTCTTTTACATTACCAAAATGGATCGATTTTCAATGATAAAATTGCTGACTGCAAGGGTATACAAACTTCGGTTTACCGAAGTTAGCGTTCTTTCTCGTTTAATTTATAATCTCTGTCAAATCTCTTCAAAATTTCCCTAAGTTAAAAATATTTGTAGAAGTTATTCTAAAAGTTGTCTCTAAATTCATAAACTCTGCGAAAACTTATAAAAATCTCTCTCAAAAATTTAATCAATCTCTTCAAAATCTCAAAGAATTTACTCTACATTTTTTCTCTTAATTTAAAATCTCTCTGAAAATTAAAGAAAATCTCTGTGCAGTTAAAAATCTCTCTTAAATCGCCCTGAAATCTTTCTTTCAATGTAAAATATTTATTATTATCAAATTTTTATTATTATTATTCTTTATTTGTTTATCAGTGCTAAAAAATATCTAGAAATTTTTAGAAAAAGCCAAGACTTTATTCCGAGTGTGACAAGAAGCCGTCGATGATCTGGCCTGTTATTTCAACGCGCGCACTTTGCTTATTTCGTGTGATATTTCAAATCAATAATGCTCTCGGGGCCCCTAAATAACTTCATTGTTGTGCGTAAGTTTTTCTCGGAAATTCGGTCACTGCTGCCGTGGATGTCGTCCCCACTTCGATTTCGATTTGGATTCTGCGGGTGTTCTGGGTGGCTCTGATGAAATATAGAAAATATAAAAAACACAATGAAGGCAAATCAAGTTGGTAACGAGAAAGAAGAAAGCGCATTCGAATAGATTCCGGATCGCAGAGATCGTCGCAGCGGTGAGTCAAGTATCTAAGTATCTATCGGCTATCGGCTATTAGCGCTGCTGCCCGGTGTGCGTTTTATTGTCTCTCTTTTTTTTTTTGGCCATAACTTATGGCACCAGCGACACCTACCAACCGAGCAACCGAGCAACCGAACGAACCTGTTTATCACCGGCATTAGATCAGGCCAAAACCCATGCTCGGCCATCAATTTCAGCTGCAGCAGCTGGAAAAAAAGAGCAGGGGATACGACGCCACCAGAGCGACCAGCACACAAAGATACACCTTTTATTCGACGGGGAAACGAGGGTTACCTCTTTTGTTCGCTGCTCTATAAATTCAAGTGGATATCAATAATAAATTTCACTAATTTCTGTCATTCCCCTCTCTCGAGTTGTTGTTGCTGCTGCTGCTGTTGTTGTTGCCGCCTATATGTCTGTGTGTTAATGTCTTGCTTTTAACCACTTCATTGTTCGGGGCGTCAAAGGTTAAGAGTTTCTGTCTCTGCGACTTTGCATGTTGTTGTCTTCGACGGAGCTCGGCTGAATGTTGCTTGTCTGCAGCGCCGCCAGGCAACACAGGCAACATAGCAACATGGCAACAGCAACAGGTGCACTCGGAAAAAACTCCTATTAATTTATGTTGATTTTTAAAGAGCTTAGGGATAATTTTCTGATTTATTAAAATATATTTTTTACATTTTTATTTGAAATAAGCTAAAAGCAACGGGTACTGTTAAGGGATTAGGTGGCTTCCTTCCGATAATATTCGTTGAGACGCAATTTAGCATTAAATGTATTATTAATATTTTATATTCTCTGAGTGCACAACAGTAACATCTCACCCTCACCTGAGACACACCATCGGCGATACTTTGCGCTTTTGTAGTTATTTTTCTTGATTTTTATTGTCTGCTGCCCTTGTTGTGTGCATTTTTCCCCCTCAAACAGCCTTTAGTGTTGTTTTTGTTGGTGTTTTATCTTTGTATTATTTTCATTTTCATACACATCATTTGATTCGATTTCATTTCTTGGATGCTGCCTGCGTTTTCCTTTCTTAGTTATTGTTGTTATTCTTAAAACGCCCCGAAACCCGATTGTTGGTGAAACTCCCATTGAGTTTTGATTTCTGTAGTTCTTTTTTTTATTTCGATGGATCTATGGATGGAATTTTGAAAGGTGGTTGATAGATTAAGATGAAATGGTAATTGTTTTTGGGGTAAACAAAGATATAACTGGTCAAGTGCATTCAAAGGTAGTGGCAGGAAATTATTGAACTGTTACGCGGGCTTTGATTGATTGGAAATGTTATGGCAAGGGAAAATAAAAAGGAAAACTTTTCCATTAAAAATTTGGCAAAAATGTATAGAATTTGAAGAATTTTTAATAATACAAATCTTCTTTTTGAAATAGAAATACATACAATATTTAAATCCAATTCAGTTTAATGTTTTCATATGGGTTTCATAACTAAAATTCTTAGTTTTTCTAAAAACAATAATTTCTCTTTCAAATGTGCAACTTTTTTACTTGAAATTTACTTTGTATTTATCATTCATTCTCCCCCTTTTTCACAGTAGCTCCTCCATTACTCAAAATATACAGATTCCCCGATTTTTTCGACTAATTCAAAACTCATTCCATGACCAATTTCGAATGCCTGTTTGTCTGCCAAGTTTGGCTGCAATTACAAGAAAACAAAACGTGAGACGAATTTCAATATCTTCCCGCTGCTGTTGCCAAAAAAATGACCAAACGTTTTATGGCTCTCGGGTATTTGTTCTTGATCATGATCATGATCATCATCCCCCGTAAACAATGGATTATCTAACCACTTCACAAAATGTGCGTGAAAATAAAGAAGAGCGCAGACCGAGAGACACTTGTGGAATCGCATGGATCTCCACCTTCTTTGTAGTATTTTCCACCGCGTCAGCATCTATTTCCATTGTTCCGGAAAATAGAGAATAAAAAAGAAATTCGAGGGGAGAGGGCGGCCCTTCACAATGGCAAACAATTAATGTAGCTTATTGTTATCGCTGCTCGATGTCCATTTTCAGTGCATTTACGTGAAAGTATTTTCCACACGGCACTCGACAGAAGTCAATTCGAATCGAATTGTTTTCCCAATAATAAAGGGATTCGGGACACTGTATTCCCTGGAATCGAATGAATAGCCTCGGAGCCTCGGAGATTTTGGGGCGACAACAAATTGTGGGAACCAAAGGGAGACGGACACGGAGATACGGAGACCTCTTTTCTGAGAGGGGCATTATAATGCCGTAATAAACTCCAAAACTCAAGTGGAAAAATTGCGGCAAAAGTCTTAAGCGCAGCCACTAAAACGTTTAAGTTGCTGCGTTTCTTTCTGGCCAAGACTAATGGCTTAGCCAATTTGTATATGACCGAAAAGAGAGAAGAGTTCTCTCAGGGAGTGGGAAATATTTCATCAAGGAATTTTTTTCGGTGCTCTTCTCGCATCGCCATAAAATCGCTTCTTCTCTGGCAATTTTGGTAGCTATCCCTGTGAAGCGTTTACGTGTTGGCATCTGTCGGGATTCGCATACGGATTCGGATGGATATCCCAAAGATCTTGCCAGAGTTCAAAGAAAGGTTCTCCCTGCATTCTTCGGACAAATTACAATATTATTATTATTATTGCTGCTGGGTCGTCTCTTCGCTCTGGGCTGTGCCTGAGAAATTTTTGATTGAAGTTTAAAAGGCTTAAAAGCTCAGACCAAAACACAACTACCAGTTTGTGCGATTTCAGTTGCCATTCGCTTTATTGCCGTGGCATTATCATCATCATCATCGAGAGTCAGTTCCAGACTTTCGTTCGCATCAGCTTGTGAATTTGAATACTTAATTTTGCCTTTATTAGCCGGCGGCCAAGGAGCCGCTGCCAAGTTACCAAAAAGGTCGCAGTTCAAGCGCGTGCAGTGCGACTTTCAAGGGGATTTTTTTTTGGTATTTGCGAATTTAATTGCGAGATTTATCATTCAGGAAATTCAGTTGCTTTTAAAATGTTTGGGGAAAAAATTAAGAAGATGTGGGATTTATTTTTGTTAACAATTATTAATAATAGGGATTTGTGTCTCCTTTTTTAATACAAATATGTTATTAAGGATATTGACAAAGAAAGTGTCTCCTTATTGAAAAAGCGGATTATCTTTGGCACAAGTTTTAGTTTTTAGTTATTAATTTTTTTGCAAGTTTTACTTATCTTTATGCCGTTGCGAATTTCCCCAGGAAACAACAGGTTTTGATATCTACTTAACAAAAAAATAAACTCCGATTACGTTCCTATCAAAATATATATTTGTATTTCTTTTTTTGGGCGGTTTTCCTCGTGCCGAGCTCGGTTTCCTGATTTATGTTCACCACCCGGGCGAGTCTATATATCACACCATCGGAAGGTGACCATGATCCCGTAACCCGTATCCCCTCTCAATGTGCGGTGATCTATCTTCCATCCATCAGCCGGTGAAATATTGCGGCTGCTCCTCTTTGCCCCAACGCCGCCTTGATATCGGAGCTCGCTCCTCCGCCGCCACCTGGCCCGATATAAATTCCCTGCCCAAAAACCCGATGATATTATCGTAGGCCCCACACAATGGCAAATATAGAAATAAAAAAAAACACAAAACACAAAAAAGAGTAAAAAACGAGCAGAATGCCGATAGAGAAATTTATAGCCGACCATAGTGGATATTGGGATATGGAACTGATACGCTGCGAGGAGTCGTCGCAGCTATTATCCATAATCTCAGCCACGTTTGGGGGTTTTCCTCTATAGACTTTTCTATTTTTTGTGACTTTGATGGCCAATTAAAATGGGCTATTAGCAAGAAGTGCGATATGAGAAGAAGCCCCTGATTGTGTGGCGTTTGTTAAAAATCTGTTTGTGACGTTTTCAATCATATAAAAAAAACAAGTGAGAAAGCTACAGTCGAGTGTGACCGACTGTGAGATACCCGGTACCCAAAGTACGTGAAATTAAATAGAACACAGGCATGGAAAAAACAAAATGTTGACAAATAAAGACAAATGTTGCCAAAAACATGTTAGGCAAAGTTCAAAAGAGACAAATTCTGCAGCTGTACGCAGCTGCATTACGAATTAATACTGCGCCCGAAAGCACGCCACTTTTTTTTCGCTACTGCCGTTTTGGCTCAAGAGGAGAAGAAACTTTATTGTTTAATAACTTCCATGTTTATCATCCGATTTTACTCAAATTTTCAGAAAACGTCCGCAAATGCCTTCTTATTTATTTTATCTATTTACTTTAAGCCAAAATTTACGACTATAGCTTATATAAAGTTTTTTACAAAATTCGGGGGCGGAAGTGGGCGTGGCCAAATTTTAAAACAAACTTGATCTGCGTGCAACAGATTCCAATGTTGTCACCAAATTTGGTAACTCTAGCTCTTATAGTCTCTGAGATCTGTTGTTTCACACGGACGGACAGACGGACGGACGGACATGGCTAGATCGACTCGGCTAGTGACGCTGATCAAGAATATATATACTTTATAGGGTCGGAGATTTCTCCTTCTGCCTGTTACATACATTCTCGGTTGGCACTAACTTATAATACCCTTGTACCCTATGGGTACCGGGTATAAAAACAGAAACTAGAAAATAAGAAAAAAGACTGGAAAAGCTGTGTAGAATATCGCCCGAGTTTTACCGTTGCCTTTACGACCATATCGAGGCCCCATCCTAAACATTTGTGTGTGTCTGGGCCCCGGTAATAAAACCCATAAAAGACCACGATCCGATCTTCACAAGTGTATGCGATATTGAAGGAGCTATAAAGTAGTTAAGTGCCCCAAAGGCTGCTCTCTCTCGCACCGAATATAATTTGTTATGGTAGCCAAAACGCTCCAAATGGCAGTTGCGTGATGCCACCAACAAATAAAAGGCAACAACAATAATATCCCAATACCCATTCCCAATCCCCAGTTCAAAATCCCTGAATCCCGGCTTACCAAAATGCCGTCCATCAGCAGCGGTGGCGGCTTCGGCGGCGGCGGCAGTCGGATCATCAGTTAAATGAAATGATTGAAGCCGAATTGAAGTCTTTAGTCAACGCAACACGCAAACCAACAATTGGCCAGGAGCCTCGCCTCGTCCTCCTCCGTGGAGGAGTCTGTCTCTGGTAGATGGACTCCAGTCGGTGGCCGGCGGACGCAGGACGGACTCTGATAAGCTGTCAATAGTTTTGGTTCTCGGCTATGCTTCATTAATCACAACATGATGCTAAAATATTTCCAAGGAAGCAAAAAGCCGCACGGATTTCGCTTTGATATTTAACTCAAGAGAGTATTTCAGGCAACTGAAAATTAAGGCTTAAATTGTTATAATAAAATAAATGATATTAAGATAAAATATATGTGCAAGAAATATTAAAAAAGGGATTTCTTAAATACAAGGTAATTTAAATACTAAATATCTAAATCATCTAAATCTACTAATCATTAATAGTGTTCGCAGTTATATGAAATATGTAATGTTTAATTATTTAAGAAAAAAGTGTATTTGATTGCTAAGAAAACCATTTGCTTGTTTTATAGAGATTTTCAAAGAAAAAGTACAATAAAACAACCTGAAAATTTATTAAAATTAAGTATATATATTATTAATCCCTTTGTATAGTAGTCTTAAATACTGTTCCGATTCCACAAGGTATCCTTCTAGTTCAGCAAATATTTCGAAACAGCTCTTGTGTGAGACTTACTTTTTCTGCTCAAAAATTGCGCATACGCCGCGTAGACCTCGCCATGCGCTGCCATGCCGCCGCCGCCGCTGCCAAGTCAGCTCATAATAATGCAATATCACTAATTTATGAAGCTCTCTTCTGGCCAACAACTGCAGCTCCTCCAGCTCCCTTGCTGTGTGGCTCCAAATAAAAAACAAGTGAGAAAGCTACAGTCGAGTGCGACCGACTGTGAGATACCCGGTACCCAAAGTATTGTGCGTGAAATTAAATAGCACACGGACATGGGAAAAACAAAATGTTGACAAATAAAGACAAATTTTTCCAAAAACATGTTGAGCAAAGTTTAAAAAAAAACAAATTCTGTACGCAGCTACATTACGAATTAATACTGCGCCCAAAAGCACGCAACACTTTTTTTCGCTACTGCCGTTGTGGCTCAAGATGGTAAGAAACTTAATTGTTTAATAACTTCCATGTTTATCATCCGATTTTACTCAAATTTTTAGAAAACGTCCGCAAATGCCTACTTATTTATTGTATCTATTTACTTTGAGCCAAAATTTACGAATCTAGCTTATTTAAGTTTTTTTCGTTTTTTGGGGGCGGAAGTGGGCGTGGCCAAATTTTAAAACAAACTTGA
>VNJW01013040.1:0-83234 GCA_008042615.1 Drosophila auraria
ACGATCAATTGCAACCTGCATGAATTTTAGGGTTAAATACCGCATAAACTGCCGGCGCAATCACACTCACTTTCAGAAAAATCGCTTTCCACTATTCGTAATAACTTTTCCTGGCCGGATGCCACTAATCGACACGATTATATTGTCTTTTCCACTTATGCACGTTTTTCACACATACGGGAGCAACACGTCCATATGGTCAGCCGGTTAAAATGAAAAGAATGGCCACCGGAACCGGGACTAGATCAGCTAACATGGCTGCGGTAATACGTGGCAGCTGCTGTTGACTGGTGTCAAGGCTAAGCTTTCCACAGTAACCCTGCCAACTATCGATAACAACATTTTCGATCTGGCTACCCTTCTCTAAGCCTGGCTCAACTGTTCGAAAATCTCAGGTATTTTAGAACACCTAACATCTGGCAACGCTACATTTAGTGTTCGAAAATATTCGAATATAGCTAGAATTTGGTTTAAGTCTGGACTTAGGTACAAACACAAAAAAAAATACCAAATTAATTTTTTGTCACCAAGCTTGGTCAAGGTCAGTTTAAGCTAAGCTCTGCCTTTAATCCACTAGAAAATTGAAGCATACTTTTAGACCAAACTGGTTTTAAGTTGCTACAGGCGCTGCTACAATTCTTAGAAACAATCTAACCAAAAACTGCTTCCCATCTGGTAAGAATTCGCAATTAATGATTCTACAATATGGATATAGGCACTCACTTAACAAAGCTTAACCTTTATTTTTAAAACTCTGTTTTAAGTTGGTCTTTCTTTCAGAGACTACGTTATCATCACCTGCTAAACCCAAAAATTTTTCAAAATGGACGCACATATCACGCAACATATTAGTATTTACACAAAGTACACACCTTAAGAATTAATATTAATTTTAAATTGTACTGTATTACGTTCTACTGTTACAGAGTTATTAATTTGAATGTGCTCTTCAAATTTAAGCTTTAACAGTTGGTATTTAAGTACTAGATTGTTAAGTTACCATATGCAGTATGTAACATAACAACTTCATCAATTCTTAATACATAATAATTATAAAATCGAATATTGGCATGCTTTTAAACAATAGATTTATTCCAAAAAATCTGAATCATTTTTGGAAGGGGTGTAAGGGCAAAACCTTTTTAGATTATATGAGTCCAATGTAATCCCATTGAATTGCATTAAAACAGCTCAATGTTGCCAAAAAAAGGCAATCAGGAAATAAATCGAAACTTAGAGAGCCCAACACTCCATGCTGAGCAACACTTTACCCATAGTTCATTGGGCCCATCGGTAACGACTTAATTTATTGGAATTTATAAAGATGAATTGTAAAAACCATTTTTAAGGAATCGGAATAAAAGAATATGGAAGTGATCTGATTTGTCTAGCAAGTAATAAAATCGTGGCTACAAGCGCAGTTGCCTTGACAATATGTGAAATATTAATGACTTGCACAAATAAATATCCTGAGCAGAAGCAATAGGCCAGCAGATGAAGAGCTAACAAGCAATAAATGTAAGGACCAGCCAAACTAGCTTTCCAAAAATATGCGTTGTGGGGAGAGGGCTTGGAGAACGAGATTTAAGGACTGCCGAACCAATTTTTACGTAAATTAAACATAATTTAATTAGCTACAGAATGTTTCCCACAAACCAAGCCAAGTATGAGGAATGGGCATGAATGGTGGGAGGAGAATCAATCATAAATTGTTAGCTGACCAAAGACTTTGCATCTATTTCCGCTTTGGTGCAAACGAAAAAGCCACTAACGATGCTAATCACTTCAACTAACTAAAGCGCTTCAGCTGACAGAACATTCAGGGCAGCCTCCGACCAGTATCGAGCCACACACTGCGAGAAACGACCTCCGAGGTGGGGACTCAACGCAGCCTTTTCCAGTTTTCTCATTCAGACACAAATGGTTTCTGGCAGTGCTGCACTAGGCAAGAATAACAGTGACAAACATTTTCAGGTGGCTGACAGTCAACAACCGTCCTATCTATATATCTGTATCTGTATCCGTACATGTTACTGTGCATTCGTATTCGCCCTCCCCATCCCCATCCAGCGCTCTTCTGCTTGGTTACAATCGTGTGATTTTGATGAATTTGACAGTTTGTGGGCGTTTGCGCTGACAGCTGGCTACATACTGTTGCCATGGCAATTGTAAAAGCTGGTGAGGCTGCTGGGATAGGCATGAGAGGGCTCTGCATCGACAGCTCTGGAAAACCGCAACCGACGACTTCCGTACGCCAGGCTTGTTTGCCCATAGATCGCCATCTACGCAGCCATGTGTCCGTGAAAGTGTGGAGATATGTACGTATATGCGTAGTATGCTGGGGGAAATTGTTGCTGCATTTGCATTAATTTTGAATTGATTGCTTACATTTTAGGCCCCTAATATAATTATAATATCCACACACAGACGCACGTAGCGCACTGTGGTTTTTGGTTGTCATCATTACCCAGCCATTGTTGCTCTGTTGCGATTGCTGTTGTCCTGCACATTGTGGTCAGCACACAGTTGCACTTCGCCACCAAGGACATGGCAGCGCAGTGATCCTGGGCCAAAATGAAAGCCGCAATATTCATAAAACAGGACAATAATGTCAGCGCCTCGCAATGACATTCTGTAGCTGCCCTGATTGGTTCACCCATGAATCACTGACCAAATTAGGTAAAACTCGAACGAAATGGAGGGGAACGGAAGTGAGGTTGGCCAACAAACGGATATTCAATAAAATGGTTTTGTGCATTCAAACAAAGTTTGTAAACAAGCCCCTAATCAAAAAATTTGCAAATATTCTTTAAAAGTAGGTACACGTTTGCAACACGACCGCATGCAGCAAAATTATGGAATGAGAGGGGCGAGCGATATGTTTGGATGCCCCGGGGAGTTAATAATAACGCGTAAGCAAATAGTAAATAAAGCTCTCGTTGCGCAAAAAGTGCAACAAACCGCGGGGAGAGGTCACGGAAAGGGGTCCAGCCCAGAGATACAAGTAAATATTGGCCGAACAAGAAATCAATTATAAAACAAGAAAGGAAGCTAGCTGCGGAAAGCGGAAGTTCGTATACCCTTTTTTTTTTTGTTGCATATTTTCACAGATTGAAAGTCGCCGATCGTATAAAGTGTATATATTCCTAAGCAGGATCTCCAGCCCACTCAATTTAACCATGTCTGTCAGTCCGTCCGTTTGAAGCATTAGATCTCAGAGACTATTTGAGGCAGACCTTTCAAATTTTAAGACAACATTCTTTTCTTGTGCACGCAGGTCATGTTTCAAAATTGTTGTTTCAATATTTAGCCCATCGTCGTCACAAAATATATAGAACCTATATAGTATTATATCCCATCTCGCTCGCACTCGCAGTAAGACTTGTCACAGTAGGTAAGTCGTGTCTCGAACAGTGGTTTTGATCCAAAATGAAACTTCTTATGTTTTAATATTTTTAAAAGTTCTCTTTTTAAAGTCTAGTAATCGTTTCTAAGAGTCTTGGGAAGGTGTTTGAGCTGGGCGTTCGATTGAAAAACGGAGATGTCTTTTAAATTGATGCAAAGAGCTTTAGGTATCGAGCACACTCGACTGTAGCTTTCTTCCTTGTCTATAGTTTAAAACATGAAAATAAATCTAAAAAAATATATGTTTATATTATTTTCTTTTTATTTATTCGGCCAAATTTATGGCAACCATATTTAATTCATACATAATGGATATAATATCTCATAATATCTCAGAGTAGATTAAAAAATGTTCAAAAGCATCAATTATTTCACTTTTTTTTTAATTTTTCGATCATATCTATGACAGCTGTCATCATCGGATGATGATAAATCGGAACAGAAAACTGATTTGTAAACTACCTTCAATAAAAGAAAGTTTATTTGATAAAGTTTCATTCAAAACTGATAACCAGTTTTGCGTAGAAATTGACAGAAGGACACGGATAGACCCTTCTCTATAGGGTCGAAAATGTTACCTTCGCTGCCTTGCAAACTTCTGACTAAAATAATAATACCCTGGCAAGGGTATAATAAAAATTGCATTTTCATAAGCTGTCAACTTTGCTTCTTTCCTGGTTATCTCAATGGCACGTGGATACGTGTTTTGGTTGAATATTTTAATTAAATTGTTATTATTTTTCAGTATCGTTTTTCTTGCTGTACTGCTGTAGCTGGGCGTGCCATTGCAACTGATTTTGTTGTTATGGCTTGGCAATGATTTATTTATTTATATTGATGGTCGGTCAGTCGCTCCCATTTCGCACATCAATTTGTTCGCACGGGCAAATGTGGAAAAGGCGAGTGGGTTGAGTAGTAATATCAATGCTCAAGGCAATTGAAGCGTGTGGATGAAATTACATTTTGCCAACCGCGCTTGGTAGTCATTCGGATTCTGATTTATGCCAATGCTGATTTATAAACAACCCGTGTATTATTATGAACCTTAAAAACCGGCTGCAGAAGTAAATATATAGTTATTTCATGGAACTTAATTAAGTGAACCGGTGATGAATGTTCCTTATAAAGTAGCTTAAAGAAACAATTCACAGATAAAATTGTGACGATCTGACGTTGCTGAGATTATTTCATGGAGCTTAATTAAGTGAACCGGTGATGAATGTTCCCTATAAAGTAGCTTAAAGAAACAATTCACAGATAAAATTGTGACGATCTGACGTTGCTGAGATAGCTCAGGGTTGGCCAGGATTCATCCCAGAAATTTATGTGGGTCAGTTGTGGTTGCTGAAAAAGATTCCGACCCGGTCCCAGAGTAGAACGCTCGAGATTAATGCCGTAAAATGTATGTTAGTTCTTTATTTACTTAGATATTTCAAATTGTGAAATGAAATGGGTTACGTTGTGGATCGTAGCACGGGAACGCCTGGGCTCGCGGCCGAATGAGTCCTCGGTAGACCGTGGGTACATGTGGGTGAGACCAGAGCGAGGTAGAGACCCTAAGGTTTTCCAGTTAGTTGAGCTCCTCGAAGTTCGTTGCGATTGAACGTCCTTTATGCAGGTGATTTAATTTGAGGTAAATCGAAAGCTTGAATCCGAATTGTCCCTCGAGAGAAGACTTTGCTTGACATTACTCATTATTTTGTGACGCGCAGTGGCGCGCACAAATATATACATAGATATATGTAGAATAAATACAAATAAGTATAGGAACAAATAGTGACATAAGAAATAAACACGGAAAATATTTGAATTAATAGCGCGCGCGCGCCATCGATCGTGCAGAAGGGTCACACTGGCCCGAAGAGGAGCTGGTAACACTAATATGGCAAATCCCTTTCCGGCGGCGGTCACACTTATCCTCACCGGGGGCCCAATATAAAGCGGGCCACAGCCAGTTGTAAGTCACTCAGCGATCGGCAGCGATCGGATGAGGTAAGTCTACATTATGGGTAGCACTCATCCAGAAGCAAACTGCAGAGTCTTTTGGGGACGGGATCTTTTGATCTAGTCCGCGTTTATACATTTGTAGTTAGGTTTCCCAGTAGTATTATCCCCGATCCTCCCCTGGTAGACTTCAGAGTCTCCACAACTCACCTATCGGTCAGCCGCTATCCCGGTTCGGTCCGCCGTTCCGCACTTCTCGCAACTGGTAGACTTCAGAGCCTCCAAGACCTTCTCAAGCTGGTAGACATCAGAGCCTCCAAGACCCTCTCGCAACTGGTAGACTTTAAAGCCTCCAAAACCTTCTCGAACCTGGAGGACTTCCGAGTCTTCATAGCTTATTACCTGCATAAAGGACGTTCAATCGCAGGCGCCGCTCGTTCCTTGAATCCATTCGCTGCATTCTCAGCTTGGTTTGGTGATAAATTTTTATGCCCTTTAGAGACTTGCTTGAACTGTTCTGATTTTCTGTTCTTTAAATTCGGTGTTTCCTATGTGTTATTGAAAGTTTCTAATCCAAATCAATTTGCATCAAGAGTCTCATTTCATTCTATTATTTTGCAGCCAATTTAAGCTTTCCTCACTGTCCTGCAGGACACATCATTTTCAATTACTTTATCTTTTTACAAGAAAGGAAGAGTACTGCAGCAATCCGAAGCTTGTATACCCTCGATAATAAAAACAATGCTTAAATTTTGCTTTTAACGGAGCCTTAAGGATATAGTCGCCCTCCTTTCGTCCGATTATTATTATAACAGCTGTAAAAAAAAATAGGACTACAAGCCATATTTTAGCTAAATATTTCTACATCTGAGAGGTTGCTTTTTAACAGACAGATATGGCTAGATCAATTATTATAAACTATTAATAATAATACAATAAATTATTGTATATCAACACAATAAGTTTTTTTATAAACTTTAACATAAAACTATAATACCCTGCGTATCTATAAAAAGCTTCCTTGAAAGTACCCTAGACTTTCCTTCCCCTACGCTCTTGTTGTTGCAATAAAAGTTTATAGCGCGCTTGTTGACAATCCGAATACGACTTTGCACGGTCGTCTCTAGTCCAGTCTGCCTGTCAGCAATTGTTTCCTGCAATTTTATAGCTCTTCCCTCACTGCCGTATCCCTGCATTTGTCGAGTGGAGATTTGTTTGGTGTCAAGTTTTCAAAAACTATTTCAAAACTGTAAATGACAAAATGTTAAATGGACTTCCAATGCCAAAACGGAGTTGACTCCGCTCTGTCTCGGTCCCTTTCCTTATATATCTGGCTCGGAATATCCGGTTACACTTCTACAATAAATCAGCGCCTAGTTTGAAATCCTTTTCACAGGCCCTGCCATCGTCTTTTCTCCCTCTACATTCTACCCTTGTTTGTTTGTCTTGTTTATGCCACTTTTCTTGCATTTCTTGCTGCGGCCAGCAGAAAGTTTTGTTAATTGAGTTTGTTGAAAGTTTTATTAAACAGAGCGACAGCCGCATTCAAGTTTTTCAGAATTTAAGGCCACAAAAGTCGACTTAAATTATTCTCCCCCTTTCTCCACCGATTCCCACCGCAACTGTTTTGCATTGTTGCATCAGGTACGCGTATTCCTGGCTGTCTGAAGTAGATTTTTGTTATTGTGAACTGTGTGGATCGAACTTTTCCATCGCCATTGGGGCGATCGGTAATATTGTCGTTCAATCCGTCTATTTTTGACTTTACCTAAGAATAGGCCTTAAGATCGGCTTTCGTAACTCGTTCTTGTTCTTTCTTGTTTTTTGTCTAATCTTATTCGGTTGCGCTCTCGTTACAAATTGATCTGCTGCTCGCAGGCAGCGCGCTTTCAACCCCCGTTTAAGCCAAGACAGGCGCTCTCTCGAGAGGGCTTAACTCCTTGAATAGTGTGACCAGAGCATACTTAGATTAATTGGCCTGCTACAGTACATATATCATATTTTTTTGATCGGCAGCGCCGGCTTAGACGGTTAATTGCGACCTGCAGGAATTTTTAGGTTAAATACCATATAAAACTGCCGGCACAGTTGCACTTACTTGCTCAAAAATCACTTTCAGGTATTCTAAAACACTTTCACTTGCCGGATGGCACTGATTGAGTCGATATTTATTACTTTTCAAACTATGCGCGTTTCCACAAACACGGGAGCAACACGTCCGTATGATCCGCCGGTTCAAATGAATAGAATAGCCACCGGAACCGGGGCTAAATCAACTAACATGGCTGCGGTAATACGTGGCAGCTGCTGTTGGCAGGTGTCAAGGCTAAGCTTTCCACAGTAACCCTGCCAACTATCGATATCAAATTGATCGATCTGGCAACCTTGCTCTAAGCGTGGCTTGACTGTTCGAATTTTAGAACACCTTCCGATCTGTACTAAATTGTTTCTAATCAGCAAGGTCAGTTGAAATCTGGCTTGGCTGGATTAAAAAAAATATTTAAAGTCTGCTTCTAGGCAAAACTGGTTACGCTACAGACGCCGCTACAAAACCCCCCTGCTACAATCAGACTAGGGTATCACGGGTACACTAGACTGATACCGCCTGGCGACACTATTGTCGAATATCCTTAGCATGATAATTACCTAGAACTCGGCCCTGTAGGTCCTCAAGTTCGTAACATGAACTTCCTAATTTTCTTCTTACGCGTGCTTTCACAAATGCTGGCCCAAATTTAGCGTGGTATCCGGTTTGAAAGCAACTTTGCTTAAAATTGCGTCGAAATACATCCTGCCCTACAGCAAAAGAAACTTCTCTAGATCGCAAGTTGTAACGCTTCTCGTTCGAATCGTCAGCTTTCTGCATTTGCTTAGTCGCTTCTTCTCGAATAATTTTGAACGAATCCTGCTGGTCATACATCAAGGAGCGATCATATATTTAACTTCCTTAACAAGGAGTATGTTGAACCGGACGTTACCATATGTTGACCAAAAGCCATACAGTACGGAGTAGTTCCTATACTCGAGTGGATCGAGGACCTTAAGGCACAACATATTTTATTCAGGTACTCATCCCAGTCCTTTTGATCTGGACGAAGATAAGCCCTTATGCCCGAGATGACAGAGCGGTTCACGCGCTCGGAAGCGTTGGCTTGGGGCGAATGGACAGCTGTTAGTGTGTGCGATATTTCGTACTGCCGCATTAGCTTTTGAAATGCTTCGGAACGAAATTGAGAACCGTTGTCTGAGACGACTGTTTCCGGTACTCCATAAGTCATAAACAGCTCTCCTTCTAGATACTTGATAACGACACTAGCATTTATCTTCTTGACCGGTTTTAAAAATACGAATTTAGAAAAGTGATCAAGAACGATGAATATCCGGTATTACCACTTCTCGAACGTGGGTATGGTCCAAGAAAGTCAATGAAAATAGCCTTGCAAGTCTCACACGCATTAACGTCTGCTTTTACATCCGGTACGAGTCGAGGCCAAAAATAATATCTCCTTACTCGCTCGATAGTCTTACGTATTCCTCCGTGGGAAGCTAAGGGACTATTGTGCGCTTGAAAAAGAACTTTAGGAACCAATTCTGCGGGTATCCACAATTTCCATGCATATTCGTCATGCTTCTGCTCTCCAGTTAAATGTTCTGCTTTCCTGTAAACATATTCACCTTCCGTTTTAAGATCAGGAAATTTATCTTTATTCGCATTAACCTTTGCTACTAGATCCCTATATTCAGATTTGAATTACTCTGATCCTAGATCAACAAGCAAACCTTCTTGCAGATCTATAGCTGCTACTTCGTCTTCATGGACACGCGACAAAGAATCTGGAACAACATTCAGAGTACCTTTACGAAATCTTGAAACGATATCTTTGCAGAGCTAACGCCCATCGAGCTAATCGCGAGCTAAAATCGTGATTTGACATGAGCCATTTCTGCGAAGCGTGATCAGTTATAATGGTGAACTCGTGACCTTCCACGTAGGCTCTAAAATTTCTTAAAGCTACAATAGCAGCCAAACATTCCTGCTCGGTCACAGTATAATTGCGCTGAGCTCGATTACATTTTTTTGAAATAAACGCAATCGGATGCTCATCCCCTTTCTCCGATACTTGCACTAGCACAGCACCAACCCCAGACTTGCTAGCATCGCAATGAAAGGCGAATGGCTTAGAAAAGTCCGGGCTACATAATACTGGAGCTTCACGAAGACGACTCTTTAACACTTCAAATGCTTCTAGCGCTTCGGGTGTTAAAGAAAATCTTCTCTTTGTTGTCATAAGATCGGTTAAAGGGGAAGCAAGAGTCGCGAAATTCGGAACAAATTTACGGTACCAACCGCATAAACCCATAAAGCTCCTCAAGCCTCGAAGAGTTTTTGGCACCGGAAACTCGGTAATTGCTTTCACCTTTTCAGGGTCTGTTCGTATCCCGCCATCACCTATGATATGGCCAAGATAGCGAACCCGTCGCATGCAGAAATGACTTTTGCCAATATTGATTGTCAATCCTGCACGCTTGATGTGAACGGCTATCTCCCTGAGAACATCAAGGTGACTCTCGAAGTTAGACGAAACTACTAAGAGATCGTCAAGGTAGACGAATACTTCGTTTCGAAGATGTGCGGGGACTACTTTGTCCATTAAGCGAGACATGGTACTGGTGGCATTACACAGTCCAAAAGGCATCACCTTAAATTGGTAAAGAGGCCTACCAGGGACTGTGAAGGCAGTCTTATCTCGGGAATGTACTTCTAGTGGCACTTGCCAATAAGCATCTTTCAAGTCGAGGCTTGAAATATACTCAGCCTTAGGTAATCGACTGAGGATTCCGCTAATTTGGGGAAGTGGATACGCGTCCTTCTCAGTGAAACTATTTACCTTTCGGCAATCTAAACAAATTCTCACTTTGCCCGGTTTCGTTACCATGACAATAGGAGAAGACCACGCGCTTTCTGATTCCTCAATCACACCTAGTCTCAACATTCTGTCGATTTCTTCGTACATACTCTTCTCCACAGCAGGCGAAACCGGAAAATGCCGCTGTTTGACTGGTTTTGCGCTACCTACATCAATCGAATGGGTTATCAAGCTGGTCTTACCAAGTCCTTCCTGTGTAAACGAAGGAAAACAATTGATAACATTTGCCAATTTAGCTTTCTTTTCCTCAGATAAGTCGTGTTGATCAACCTCGACATTACTGTTACTAACATCATTCGATTCTAATTCCGATATGCACAAATTCTTGCGAAGAAGATCGTTAAGTCTCCAAAAATCTATACCCAAGTAAAGATCTTGTTTTAGAGAAGGCACAATATAGATAAGTAAAGATTTTCTAACATCACTGTACTCTACGTCAACTTTCATTTTGCCCACTATGCGTTGTGGACTTCCATCTGCAGTGGTAGCACTAACGTTCAACGATTTGTAAACATAAGCCTTTAACATGATTTCTTTGGCTAATTCACCGTCAAAACAACTTATTGAAGCGCCAGAATCAAGTAAACCGTAAACAGTACGATCTAATAATCGTATAGGCAAGAATGGACGAGGATCTCGAGTACCAGTAGGAATCGAACAAATGTATTTCAATCCATGTCTGCAGTTTCTAACACTCTGCCAAAATAATCTGATTCTCCTAGAGCTTCGAGATATTGGTTTCTGAATTGGTGGTTCAGGACAAAAGAAAGGAATAGGAATATCTGGTAAACTTTTAATTTTCGAAATCTTCGGTTTGTATGGCGACTTCGAAATGCCGAATTTTAAGTTTTTTGCACACTTGGAACAATTCGGCTTATAAGTGTTAGCTGCTCCGCATCCGTAGCAGAAGACACGTTTTTCCGATAAACAATCCTGGTATCTGTGCCCGTCTTTTCGACAATTCCAATAGACCAAGGAAAATGCATCAACTTCAAACTCGCTTTCTGATTCGGAACCGATTTGCGGACTATCTTCTTGAATCAACTCCGAGACTTCTCGTCGGAAAGGAGTGGCTCTAGAGTAACCGTGAGAGTGCTTGACATCGTCATGAAAAGCTTCACGTCGACGACAGATTTCTCTCAACTCGGGAACTGTTCCAATATCTACATTTAAAATTTCATGGCTTATTTCAGGTCTTAAATTGTTCTTCAGAACACGAGCTAGTTTTCGTGTGGACCATGGTGTCTCTAGCTGATCGATTAAAACATTTACGCTATCGTAAAAACTATCAAAAATCTCATTAGGCTTTTGCTTCCTATTTCGTATCAACTCTTCAATGTCAACATCATCTCTTCTTTGACGAAATTGTAAGCGGAGAGCTGAACATAATCTATCCCAACGAACTTCAGATACTGATTTGTGGTAACGCCAATAAAACTCGTTGGCTTTACCTTCGAAGAGAACGCTAACGTGTTTGCAGAGCACCGAGAAGTTTCCTTCTAAGGTTTGGTGCGTAAGCGCATCTACTCTGTAGATAAAGTTATCTATCGTTACACCTGATCCGGAATATTTGATTTTCCATCCGTTTAAGATATGAACGACCTTGTTGGGTCTATTTATGAGATCAGACGAGGAACTTCTATGTGAAATGGCACTGGCTCAGTGTTAGGCATAGCCATGTTTGTGTTTGGTATTTTTTCACCCCTTGTCTTATTATTGTTAACAACTTCTACTAACGTTGGAGGTGTGGCTGACCTTTCATCTCCATTAGCAGCGGAATTTGCAGGTGTTGCAATTAATCTTTGAACACTTTCGACTACTGTAGTCTGTACTAATTCTGCCATTTTCTCCGATAGTATGGTGAGCATTCTTCGCTCCATCGCAAGAAGAGTAATAGCATTAATCGAATTAATTTGGCTATTATCCCTAACTACAGCACTACTTGAGCTTGCAGAAGTACCGGGGCTTTCTTCAACTGGGTTTCTATTTTCACTAACTTCTGTTTGCCGACTTCTAGATTGAGATCGAGTTTGTAAGCCTTTATTATCGGCTACTGGCCTACAGGACGTTTCGCAAACAGGACAGCTTTCGCTTTTCTTGAAATGAGCTTCTAAGCACTTCTTATGAAACTCATGGTTGCATAAAGTTTTAAAAATGTCAGTTGCGGACTTAATTTAAGTTTTACATAACGGACAGACTGGCTTTGAGACTTCCTGAGAGCCTTTGCCTGGTGATCGGTCTAAACCCATTTTCAGATAAGATAAATTAAGATAACGATAAGATAAAGATAAGATAAATACAACCAAATGTCGAGTTAAACATTTGACCAAAAGAATTAAAGAAAATGTATAAGAATTTCCTCAACAAAAGATAAGATAAATATAAAGATAAATTTGAATAGATATGAATCAATTTAAATCTGAACTCAATGCTCGATGTCCCTTGATAGCAGGATAATATTATTAAATACTGTACTTTCTCGGAAAAATTTGAAAATTAAAGTCATAGTTTTGTTTGTTTTCTATCTTTCAACAAACATAGACACAAAGAAGGGAGATTGTTAGAATTCATCAAAGTTAAAACGGCCAACATATATTCGAAAACAAAACTGCTGTATTCCTGCTTTACCTTTAATAAACTCCAACTCCTCAAAGGCGGGTGCTTGCTATAGGATCCGGCTCTCGCTCGTCGGCTTTGGGGGTGGTGGTCTTGCTTGTACAGATCCGAACACTAACTACACCTTATTATTGCGAAGACTAGAATTGAGCAAGCTAGCGACAAGAGAGAATACGATAAACGGAACCGGAAGAGAGAATAGACAAATTCAGGAAGGAAAGGATGGTATAGAAATAATTGAGAGAAAGTCAGAGAAAGAGAAGCCACTGTTGTTGTTGTGGTCGCATTTTGCCCGCCCAACCTATGATCACCTTCCTGGGAGAGATAAGCTCCGGTGACCCCTTCAATACCCTACGATTTTGGGTACATCGGCAGAGTTCAGAAAGTTATGGTTTTAGTTCTTCATGATTTAATTTGAAATTTCTTAATAATAATTATAATTGAGAGATGTAGACATTAAGATAATATAAAGACGAATGCATGTTTATGTAATAAGGTAAATTAAGGTACATGATAAGGTAAGTTATAGTAAATGTAATTATATAATTAAATATAGAATTTTAAAGTTTGTATATTTCCATTTAAATTCAGAATTTTCAATTTCAGTAGATGTTTTTTTTTTTAGCTTCAATATGTTTCAACGTTGTTAAATAATTGATCAAATTTACGTAAATGTTAAAGAGATGTTTATGTTTTAAATCAAAACAATTAATTAAAGTTTGCATTCAAGATTTTTTTTTTTTTAGATTAAGTTTAGCGAGAGAGTTCGAGAGGCTTTGTTTTGAGTTCTATAAGAATGGCGAATAAATTCATAATAAACACTCACTGCAGTAACTCCAACGATGAAGATCGATCTCCAAATAGGGTTTGCTGTAAATAAACTTAGCGGCTTTTGCCGAGGGGAAAAATAATATTTGCACTCAAAAAGGATTAAACTCGAAATATCTCATAAAATTTTTCTAAAAGCAATGATGTTAAATTTAAATATTAAAAACTATAGATTAATACTAATTTACATGGCCTTAAGGCTCGGTACAACTTTAGCACATTCATTATTTAATATATATATATCCTATTTCGGAGACGAATTAAAGTAGAGAAGAGGCGAAGGGTTCGCAAAATTGGCTTGATCGGGTATAACCAAAATACAGGGTATTTAAAAAGCTGGGTTGTGTTCGATTCGGCACGCGGAGAACTAAGTCCAATTTTCACGGAAATAATCAATTTATTTTATTGTTGAAGCTATCCTTCATTTTCAGCCAAAACTTAGCTGCAGAATTTCCCTCGCAGTTGCAGCAGTTTGCAGTAGTCACTTCCTCATTTAGCCGATCACACCAGATGCTCCTTAGGACACAGTGGTGTCTCTACATAATTATCCCTCGCAGATTATGTTCGCCGCTTCTCCATAAGAAAAATTTCCATTGGGGTGCTCCTCGGGGCACTGACGGGGCTCCCCAATACATCTCCCCTAGGAGGGTGCTCCTGGGGACACTACGGTCTTTCTAAGAACTTTCTCTAGCCTGGGAAAATCTTAGGTATCCTCTACCGGCGGGCACAATCGAATGTGCCCCGAACGTAATTTAGTTGGGGTTCCTGGACAGTAACTCCTCTGCCGGGCTGATGTACAGCGGCTGCGCGACTTCCAAAAAGTAAGGTTAGGGCCGTTCACAGGCGCTGCTGCCGCAGGGCTTTCAACAAGCGAGGTTAGGGCCGCCTACAGGCGCTGCTGCGCGGCGATCACCAACTGCCGCTGCGCGTGCCTGCCTCGCCGGTGATACGCCCACGCCTTCGCGAGGGATGTAAGAGCCCGTCGCCAGGCGCCGAAGTTTCCCTGCACAATTAAAGTCATTAACCACGGCTCTGAACTCTGCCGTTTCGCCGCTAGTATTTACCCGCTCACACTGATGCACAAAACTTGTCACTGTTTGTCACCGGTCTCTTGCTGCCGCTCTGCCTTTATATTAATTGGGTACTATACAATCCACGTGTCGAAATTGTTAAAAGAAAACTTATTTTCGATGCGTGTGTTCTCCTCCGATTTTCAAGTTCAAGTGAGCGAGCGTCACCGAACTTTTGTACAGCCTAGAAGGAGCGGGACTTTTCCCAAATCCTCTCTCGGCGCTCTCGATACTCGCGAGCGAAGGAGTGAAGGAAGGGGAATAAGCAAAAATCGTATGATTTCGCTGGCGCTGCGACTTCAGATAGAAGAGTTAGCAAACGGTCTGGCAGTTGATACCCTACATTTCAATTAGGGCATATGCGTTTCGATGGGTCGATAATGATTATTTTATCTTACGACTTATATTACTCATATTTCTGTACTTATTTTTCTGCGGACCATCTGACCCCTACAAAAGGCAGTAGAGAAAAAAAAGTGTTGCGTGCTTTCGGGCGCAGTATTAATTCGCAATGCAGCTGCGTACAGCTGTTGGAATTGTCTTTTTTGAACGTTGCTCAACATGTTTTTAGCAACATTTGTCTTCATTTGTCAACATTTTGTTTTTTCCATGTCCGTGCACCCAGAAAAAAAATATTCCTAAGATTTTAGGAATTGGCGATTCATTGCCTAAAATGAAATTTTTCGGCAATGATGGCCTAAAAAATAGGTCATAATGCCAAAATGCCACATTTTTAGGCCACGGGATGCCTAAAAATTGTTCTCCCTCATGTGTGCATTTAATTCCCAACTGGTTCTAACATCCCTGGCATGGAGTGACAGTTAACGGCCAACTCTTAGATATGTTTGTGTAGTAGCAAATCTCTACTGCAACAGTAAAAAAAAATACTGTATGCATTTTGGAATACACCACCTTAATTATTTTAAATGGTTGTATTAATATATAAAATCAATTTTATATAAAAATCAAGTTTTAGGCTTATATTGCCTAAAACATTTAAATTAAAAAAGTGTATTCCAAAATGCATACAGTATTTATTTATACTGTTCCTCCGATTCTTAAAATGTATGGCCTAAAAATATGGCTAAAAGGAAATTTTTAGGCAATGAATCGCCAAGTCCTAAAATTATAGGAATTTTTTTTTCTGGATGTAGAAATTTACCAATTTAAATTCTACCGACCTTCTGAAAACTAAGCAATTAGTTTTGGATAAAACTCTTTTAATAGAGCTGCAAAGGGATACAAACTTTGGTGGACGAAGCAAGCATTATTTCTTATTAAAAATGGAGCATATTTAAAATTGTTTTCAATTTAAGCCATGTATGTATATAATATCTTAACAATTCTAGAATAATGTCACAATAAAAGTACCATTTTTGAATTAGTTATTTACCATTATAGCTACATTTGTTCATTAGTCTTAACTAAATACCCTCTGGCTCAGGCTTAAATAGCCGCCTATCAGGCTGTTAATATCCTAGCCTTGTTTTTGTTGTGATATTCTTTCAACACGACTTGACAAAATTATTAATAAGCTTGCCCAGGACTCGCGGGTGAATAAATGGTCAAACAAGAGGAGGAAAGGCAATGGGGACAAAAAACTTAAGGACGAAGCACAATGCACAGTAATGAAGAACAACTAAAAAAAATCAACAGCGGCTAGAAGATGGAACAGAAGTGGCTTCCACATGAGGCAGAACATGGCAGGACACCCCGTTCTCCGCTTAGGGATAGCAGCAGCAGCAACAACAACAAGAACAACAACAAACAACATGTCACTAAAGGACACTTGAAAACTACTATTTAATAAATGAGCGCACAGAGGTCGGTCGACCATGTGAGACACAGGAGTGCCGGCACGACTGTGTGTGTGTGCGCCCTAGAGAGCGATGGCGGACGTGCGACAGAGAGCGGCGATTCGTCGACGTCGCTGGGTAAACAAACAGAGTCATTTTGCAATTCATGCATTTCCTGCGGCAACTAATTAAAAGAGTCATTCATCAGAGGCACAGGCACAGGCAGTGATGTGATGCGGAGCCCCTCCGCCACGCCCAACTTCTGCCTCTCCCTCTGTGGTTTTTGCACCCCTGTGGTGGGCAGACGGAGGAGGTGCAGGGGTCAGTTCCTGTATGCTTTGTGCATGCTTATTACTGTTTGCTACGTGTTTGTGTCCCTTGGCTCCACCTCCTCCCCAACCCTTAGCACCGTCCTCCCCTCGTTCCACACAACTTGTTTGGTTTAACGTTTTTATCTTTTGTTACACTCAAATATGATACACACAATAGTCCAGGCCGGCACACACGGATTGCACACTTTGTGAGGCACATATTCCTGGGAAAAGCTCGGAGATTGTTGTTGTACTTTGCTTCTATATTTCTGAAGTTTGTTTATTATTTCAACACATTTAAATGAGCAGAGAACGATGAAGTGTGGAGTCTGCAGAACATCTCCCAAAATGTCGAGTTCTGAAAGGTGACATATTTAATTTAAAAACCCTTTAAAATTATCTAGAATTCCAAAAATTCCCTAGTCTATTTGTCCGTCTCTATGCAAACTAAGCTTTCAGTTTTAGAGCTCTTATTTTTTTTAATATATTCCGAGATTTTAGCATTTTTATGATTTCTATATTCTAACTACTACATTTCGAAGATCAAAATCGGATGACTACGTATATCATATTAGTTGCCATTTAGGCGATAGGTAATTTTATATAATTAATTTTATACCCAAAAATTCGTTATCGCAGCCTTTTCTTCTTCTGGAGCTATGGCTTACAACCTCACGTGAAATAGCCCGTTCCACACAACTAAAATATTTAGCTTTGATTTGGTGTCTTTAAAATATCAGCCCAATCGTTCCGATGAAATTTAAATGACTATTTAAATTGCTTAAATTAAAGGACCTTATTTTGAGTTTAAATTCGACATCTTAAAAAAAAACAACGAAAAAATGAATATATCAGGTAGCCTCTGGTTTTCACTTGCATTTCGACTAAAAACGTATGTTTTTTGTTTTTAGGTGCTCCGGTCATCGGTTGACTTGAATGTTTTGAGAAGTAAGCTAAGTGCTTTATTGTTTTTAATTGTTTGTTTTAAAGCCAGGTGAAGGCAGAAATTGTTTATTTGTAGATCCAAAAGGGCTGCCACACAGGCTTTTTTATTGAAACCTTAAATAATTTTCATTAACATAAATCCTTTAATAATATTAATGCCAACCTTTTTACTTTATAAGCATTTCGACCAGATTGTTTCGTTTCACCAACAGTGCTACAGTTCTGGCAACCAAAACGAAAGTTGTTATTGCCGGCGGCAAATATTATTTTCCCGAATTCGAGGTGTGGTCAAAAAATTTATTTTTAAAAAGAAAATACGGACTATATTGATCATTATTGATCACACTAGTTTACACTCAAAATGCTCCAAGCCTGTTGATGCGAAATTCTGGTAGAGTTGAGTCCCCAGATCACGAAAATAGCTTTAATTTTTTTTTCTATGGATACCTTTTTTTTTTTAAGATTTTTTAAAGTTTTACACAAAAAAATTCTGCTCATTTTACGTTTCTCATTTTATAGCTCGAGTTGTAGCCAACCAATTTAGCCGTCGAATGTTTTATTTTACAGGAAATGAACTAACCTTTCGATTTTTTTACACTTTATTTATATTGGATAAGTACTTTGTGTGCTGGAGGTCGATAAACTTGAAAAAAGTGGAAATGTTAATCTGTTAACTCAAATGTTAACATGCTGCTAGCATCCTAAAAACTCGAAAAAAATCCGTTGAAAAATCAAAACGTGTTTTTTTCTAAATTTAATCGCCCAAAGTATCAAACAGGCCTTCAACTCCAGAAATCCGTTGAAGAATGGATTTATCGTGGTTTTTTAAAGTTAAGTAAAATGAGAAATTTTTTAAAGTTTTTGGCCAGATGTCTACTAGATTAAAGGTACTGTGTTGGCCACCGCCTTTAGATGGTCTGTTAACTTTGCTAGATGTAATGAACAATCGGATTTAGCTATGAAAAAAAGCTAAGTTTTGTTAAAATTAAATAATCGCCTTTATATACATACATAGACAATGTATTAATTTTATTTGGGTCATTGGTAAAATTAAGGGCGTCGCGGCCTCAAAACGTGGTATAAAAACAAATCTTTTTTTCCTGCAGAAAAAATATAGCAGGAGTATTATGTACAAGAGCGCCTCCTTCAAATCGATATTACTCCTGAATTTCAGTTGAGATGTGGTCAAGATCTTAACCTATTCATTAAATTTGGATTGATGATCATCAATAGACTAACGAGTCAAATTTTGTTTTCCTTTGGCAAATTAGATTCAATTTGATGCATAAAATGGCATTTACTTCTCATTTCGCAAAGACAAACTTGCCCGTTTTTTAATATGTCGTTTTCGAAACCGAAAACGAGAGAATCTTGTAAAAGTGATAGCCGGAGCCCGCCTGTATGGCAGCTATATGATGTAGTGATCCGACTTGCATGAAATCTAAATCATGTTATTATTATCTTATAAAAGAAGCATATATCAAGTTTCATTTGGATATCTTAAAAAATACCGAAAATATGCCATTTTGGCCCGATTGTTCCTACGGCAGCTATATGATATCCTGGTCCGATTCTTGCCCTTCCGACATAAAAACTGCTTGCAAAAGAAATAAGACCATGCTGAATATTTCAGTCCGTAGAAACTGACAGACTGAAAGACTCGGTTGGTGATACTGATCAAGAATCTATATACTTTATGGGGTCTGAGAGGCTTCTTCTCAACGTTGCAAACTTCCAACTAACATAATAATACGCTGCAAGGGTATTATAATTCCCAAATTAAAACTAAATTATTTTACTTTTTTTCCCGAAATTTTAAGTAATGATTAATTAGTTACTTTATTACTTCTAAGCTTAAAATCTAACAATACCCCATACCTCCAGGGCTCCGCTATATTAAGTCGCTGCTTTGGATTTTTGTAACCTAGCGCGTTCCCTGGCAACCTTTTCGATATCCCCTTTTTACCACTACTACCCTCGCTTTTTAGTATTATTAGTTAGTAGTAGATCGCGATCTCTAGCTTGGGATTAAGACTTTTCGTCCTGAATATGGTTTAATTTCCAAGCAAATATCGATCCACGAACTCTTCATTTTTTTATAAGTAAAGAAATTTGTTTATGATTATTTTTTAAAAGCTAGTATATCCGAAAGTAATTTGTATTACCTTGTAAAGATACTATTCCCTGAGTTAAAATATTTCCACTTTCTTTGACTTCCTAGTCGGACTAAAAAATTTTAAAATAATAAATTAAAAAATAATTAATATTGCATATAGACTACGTACATATTGACCACTGAAGAAGACCACAAGGAAATAGCCAGAAACGTTATATATTGGAGAGCGAGCAATAACTTGAGCCGAAAGCCAAGCGACTGCATATATCTCTGGCACCCCGGAATATCTACAAATTATATAATTTCAAAGAATTTTTAAAGAACTTGGGCCAAATTGTTGAATATCTATGGGTGCCATCAAATGCCATTAGCATTGGCCTTATAATATATATATGCAGACATCTGGCGGACATTTTTGGATAGATGCTTTTTACAAAGTTCGACGCCATAAAATTGAGCCTCTAAACACTTCCACCCGCCTTCCATTCAAGCCCAATAGTTTATGAGCTCAGCTTATGAAAATCCTTTTGTTACACAATTTTACAGTTATTTTAAGACTTGGGAGGGAGGGATAAGGAAGAGGGCAGGCTAATTTTGTCGTCTCGGACGTGCCAAAGCAACTGGAGACACAAAAGGAAGAATACTGGCGCAAAGGCTTTGGATAGGGTAAAGCCCAGACAATGTTGGCCTTCCTGTCTTGGCAATTAATAACAGTTGACATTCTGCAAACTGAAGCGGGACGAAGATGATGACGAGCAGAAGCAGAAGCAGCAGCAGGAGCAGCTGCCTATAAACTAAGCAACGTGAGTTTGCCTAAAATTATGCTAAGCCGTGCCAGCCATGGCTAAGAAAAGCGCAGCAGCAGAAGCTCCATACCAGCTCTGGGCCCGGACAAGGACAAAGTAGTCAACGATGGCGGCGAAGCGAATGCATCTTCGTCCTGGCTGACTTCCTTCCCGGGCCTGGCCCTGGCCCCGGCCCCGACATAAGTACTTAAGGCAACAAAGTAGACTTTTGCATGCGAGCGCATGCCGCTAGCGGGCACTGACAACTTTGTATACTTTTAAGGGGTAGGTGGTGGAGACACCAGGCAGGCTATTGACAGCTTCAAACTGCACACAGCATAAATAATTTTCAATTTTTTCCACGCAATTTTGCAGAAAAACTTACAAAGTTGTTCGCGCTACTGTTTTCACTCCGCGCCACCAAAAAGTACGTTTTCTGAGTCAACTCCGGGGCTTTAAATGAGTTGCCCTAGTAGCTGGTTCTGGGACGATGCTTTCAAGCAAGCTTCCGTTAGTAAATCGTGATATCGGGGCAGCCTTGTTAGGGAAAGCTCAACAAGTTTTCCCACTCAAGCTGGGATGCAGCTGCCAAACCCTACTCACAACCATTGGCATGCAAAGACGCAGATCTAACCTCTCCGCAGCCACCGACTGCCAGGCGGCTTCAATTGCATTTTGATTTCCTCGGCGTGGACAGGATTCTGCGTGGCGCCGGCACAGAGCTGCTAATGTGTCTTGGGTAATTGACTCGGCACAAGATTCTGCATTGTTGTCACGCCCTCTCTGTCTGTGCTCCTGTGCCTGTGACTGTGCCTGGAGCTGGAGTTGGAGCTGGAGCTGCGCCTGAGGAGTATGCAAATCAAAGTTGTCGTCAATCCTCGTCCCCCATGACGAGGCGACAAAACTAGCGCGCCAACTAGGCAAACACTTCCTGGCCGGAAGCATGAAACAACTCGACAGCGGAAGTTGGCAAAGGCTATGCTTTTCAAGACCCCACCGCCCAGTCCGCCTGCCAGTACCGCTCATGAGCCTGGAGTTTATGATTGGAGGTGGTCTAGAAAGTGGCTCGCTTATTATAATTATTATTTTATGTGCCAGGGTGGGAAGTTGCGTGCAGCTCTTGCACGTGAGCTGTTTAGCCAAAAAGTGTTAAAACGCCGTTAAATAATAATAGCCCCAGCAAAACGGGGATACCCTATAGGAAAATATATCATATTCTTTCATAGTAATACGCGCTCAAGAGTATTCTGAGGGGCCTTGGTGAAATTGTTGCCGGAATAATATGCAGAAGACATGCATGATGAGGAAGAGGACTCTGCGAGGTGTTTACGAGTCCGGGCAATTAATTTAACTGCAGTCTCAAGTCACGCCAGCTAGAAGCCATAACTAAATTTATGGCCAACAACGGTTTTGTCAATAACTTTTATACGCAAACCTCCTGCACCTCCTAATCTAGCCCGGCACTTCATTTATCCAAAGCTCACATTTAATGTCATGCATGTCAGACCCCCAGACAAATGCCGCCCACACCCGTTGCTGCTGCTGCCCCAGATCCCTGCTGCTGCTGCCTGGCTTCACTAATTTATGAGCCACAGCAAAATGCATCTGCCAAGGCAGCATATCAAATTATATGGGCGGCCACAAAAAATGTGTATAGCAGAGCAAAGCTGCGACTGGGAACCTGGATGGCCTGGCTGCATAAATTCTGATGAATCACTGCACCTTTTTGCTGGTAGGAGGAATCGGACCCGGTATCTTGTGCAAGAAGCAGCATCCACCAAAAATGCTTTCACGTAATGCGGCAACTAATAATAAATTTAGCTTGTGCAGCCAGCGGACGTGCAACCAAATTTCGCAAAATGCATAATTCAAAGTAATTCAAAACACGAGGACTGGGAATAGCTAATCCTTCCCGATACTTCATTGTTGGACCGCTCGACCTATGCCAAATGAATCGGAATTTGTAATTGTTAGGTGTTTAGGACCATAGAGAAGAAAGCGTTCCACATCGATTTTGACATGTCCCTACTTTGAAAAACGAACATCGAAAATTTTTTCCATAGACGTTAATTCAATCGAGAAGGGTTCCCACTAAACTTATGATATACTTATTCCAATTTGTGTATTCAATAATATATGATACGATATGACCGTTTGATTTCAATACAACTAAAAAATCGTGAATACCTTAACACCTCACTGCAGTGTAAACTTCTGTTAATATAGAAGCTAAGACTAAGGTACAGATGCAGCAAAATTTTAATCAATTTATTATTATTGTAATTGGGACGTTTTTACTTGAAGGATCCACTGTAATTCCCTCGTACTTATAGACTTAATAGCACCACTCATCTTACATTTCCAGTCACTGATTTAATTTCCATATGGCTAATTGTTTTATCGTTTGCTTTTTCCTTTCAGGTAAGTCTGGCAATTTACTCGGCATTCGGGAAATTGATTTTCTTAAACACTTTTACAATTCCCGGGTGAGTTTTCCTCTGGTGTGCTCCATCTCGAGCCCCAATTACGAATATTTACAATGGGATCAGAGTAATGGCCGATGATTGAATGAGGGGCGGTGGCTTGCGGTTTGTGGCACAGCACGCTGCCCTTACTTTGATATACTTACTTAATAAAAATTTTCAACAATTCAATATCATTTTTATTTGCGCAGCCATAATATTGAATTTCGCCCATTTCAGTTATATTTTTTCCCGCCAGCTCCTCCCTGCCCCCCTCGTGTAATCATACAAACATACATATAACTTTTCACTCAATTATACACAACAATAAATATTGAATACAAACATCCACGGCGCACAGTGGGCACTTTATTTAATAATAAACTCCTCTGAAAAGCATATCTCCTGCTCCTTTCGACCATTACTCTCGCACAGCCTCGTGCCGTGCCCTGGCATTCTTCGCATTCCCTTAATATGCATTAAAGTGCAATTCATATTTATTTGTGCAAATTTTTCACATGCTCTGGGAACCGCTTGCCAAGTCGCGTTTCGCTTCACTCCATTCCATTTCGTTTCATCTGACTCCTGCAGCTCTCCCACCTACCTCTATCTCTCTCAGGCGCAAAAGTATGCTACAATCCGGCGGGAAAATGAGCGAGCTTTCCATAGTGATTCATAAAATACCCTTTGTGGCCGTACGTATACGTAATCTTAATTCCTTACTGACAGTGAAGTCTGTCTTTAGTGGCCAAAGTGGTTGGATCATTAGTTGAGATCACTAAAACAGAATTAAATGTGCCTCATAGTATTATGTAGCAGAAAAGGTATTCCACTCATCCCTTTATTGCGAGCTTATTAGATCTTCTAGCTGATCTATCCCATCTTTATATTAACCGAAAGTGAGTGGACAAAAATGACAAGTTCCTCCCCTAGCTCGCTCCATTTGTCGGGGGCTATGCTGAGCTATGCGCACGCATAAACAATAAATAAGGCTTCATAATTTTCCTTCATTGAACTTTCCGACCCACACTTTCGTCCTCCTTTCCGCCCGGAGTCATGCTGCTTCCATACGGCCCGCATTGTTGTCATTGGGAACCCGGACCCGGACCCGGAGAGTCTGGCAGGGAGGCCGCCGCAGTCCGTTGCCGATCCGTGGGCCGTGCCTTGCACCGGAGTCCATGGTGGCCGTTGAATCCTGTGAACGTGCTTTTGTCGTAATCCTTTGAATTTCGTTGCAATAATTCCACTTGAATGTTTATTTGTGTATATAGCACCACGCCCACACCCTGAACCGGGTGCGGAAGGGGGGCACGGAAGGGGAGGCTTATAAGGTTATTGTTTGCGTCATGGGCGCCAGTTTAAAGCGCACTGTGGCATCGCCTTGGAATCGTAGGCCAGGCCAGCACTCGCCGTGTAATCTTAGCCATTTGTTTGTTCTGCTAGGGCCGGGCCAATCGGCTGCCGAGTATCTGCAAATACGCCAAACGACAGGTGGCGTCCTCCCCGAGAGTGCGAGGTGAAAAGAAAGTGCGGGGAATAGAGAACGAAATCCATAAATTTTTTCCATTGGAAATTCGAATCCATAAGCCATTGATGCTTTTTCCATTAGTGACAGCTGGGAATCCCTATACCAGCTATGGTAGTTTGGGCCTCCATCTTGGTCCTTCTAAGGAGTCTTTTTGTCCACCTATAGTGGCTGTGTTAGTTCTTCAGCATCAGCCTCGGCCTCGGCTTCGGTTTCCAAAGGTGTAGGTAGGCGTAGGCGGGTTGCTCTGCCCATATTCAATTAGTCGGGAATTAATTTTGTAGTGCCTGATAAGACTCAATGGCTGTCAACCGTACAACGCATTCGCCATGCATGTAATTAAAATTGGTTTAAGTACGCCCTGCAGACCGACAAGGCTCGAAGCGCCGGTGAGATTAGAAAACTGAAAATGGGAGATTGTGAGGTTCGAAAATCGGTGGATACTTGCATGCGACTCGGCCCGCAGCAGCCAGCCATTTAAGCCTCAGCTGCCGTAGCTGTGTCTGATTTTCGATAGCTTCAAAGTAGCTTAGTTATCGAAGGGCCGTGGGCCGCCCCAGCCCCTGTTGTCCAGCCTGCCACTCAAATAATCCGAGTCAAGCCCAAGCAAAGCGCATTCCATGAAAGTAGCCTAGGCGGCCGGGCTGTTGTTGGACCGAGCAAATTAACAAAACAAAAGCCGTAGCCCAACAATAGGCGCGCAGACCCGGCTGCAGCTTTGCAGTTCTGCAACTCCGGCAACTGCGGCTGTTTTTGCTGCTTTCGGGCCTGTTGGCAGTTGGCGAAACAAGCCAAATCCAAATACAAACAGACAGTCTTGACCAAATACCAAAGCGAAAACGAAGAGCTCACCAGCTCACCACTGCTGGAGCGAGTCTCGATGCCTGAATTTATGCAGTGTTTGGTTTGTTATTACCGACCGAAGGTTGCTTTGTCATGGCAGCGGAGCGCTGGGGAAGTGCCACTGCAACTGCAACGGCAACGGCAACGGCATCAGCTCCAGCAGCAGCAGCAGCTCATTTCCTCCTTTCTGGCGACAGCACTCGTTGGGGAATGCAAGGGGGCTTCGTCGGAAAACCCGCATGCAAAAGTTGGCCCACGGCCGGTGTGAAGGCTATGCCAGCTACAGGGTAAACACTGTGAAAATCGAATTGTTCAATCCTTCAATGTCTTGTGCACCTATGTATATTGGCTTTGCATGAAAAGTCTCACCTATTTCCGCTTACGTACTTACGTATTTCTTAGAAGTTCGATCCCACCCTTTAGCTTATGCTTTATTCAGAGCAGTCTGATTGGATTATTATTGCATGCAGATTTATCTTAACGAGGCCGTTGATTAGTGGCTAAATTATGAACAAACATGGCAATGGATGGTACCATTTCCTACGAAGGATTTTATTTACGTTTCTCCTCCTATGCAACGCCTTCCATATCGCATCTATTCTTAGGAACTCTATTCTCTCAGTGTTGCAACTGCAGATTGACTGCCTGTTTGCATCCAATCCCTGCCTGCTATCTCAGTTTGTGGTTAATATTATGCTGCATTTCTCATTTCGCGCAGTTTGTTGTTGGCATGCTTGCTGCTATCGTTGCTGTTGTTGCTGCTGGTTTATTATCGCTGGCATTGCCAGAGCAAACACCTTCGCTTCACCCCACATCCCCATCCCCCACATCCCCTCGGAATCCCTTGAATTGCATTCAAGGGTTTATCTGTTCGTTGGTTTTTGGTTGCATCTCCCTGCCCTGCTGCCCTGCTCCTGTCCCCGATCCAGCTTGTCGGCTCTCTGCCCTGGACTGGGCCTTGTTCTCGTTGTTATTGCAATGTTTTTGACAAATAGTCAGGGAAATGCACACGGATGTCTGTTTATTGTGCCGTGCATGCGGTTTACGTTTATCTTCAACTTATGCAGACAGTTCCCCTCAGTTCTGCCCGGCTGTTGGTACACAGAAATAAAGTGTAGCCGAAACTGGTCATCCAAAGTAAGAAAGCTAAGTCGAGGAACATACCAAAATTAACCCGCCTGGTGCACCCAGAATATTTGGGCACCATTTTTCCAAGAACATTTCTTCTCTTTTAATCTCGAATAGACATTCTTAAAGTTGAGAGGGAACAGTTCTAAACCTTACTTTTCCTAGAAGAAGCGTTCTTGAAGTCGAGAAGAAGTTAGAGAGAGACCTCCGCTCTCTGGGTACCCTGGAAAGCTATTTTTATATCATGTGTTCATGAGTGCTAAACTGGGTGCTGGTTGTCCGGTGTTTAAGTCCGAGTCAAGCCGTAACAATTGTGTTTTAAAAACATGTAAGAATGCTTAATATGTATAATTCATATAATAATATACAAACAATTTAACTTAACATATTACTTTGATAAATACACAATTTAATTCTACAAACTAAATTACAGAAAAATGTAAAATTCTGTTATTTCTATTTAAGTAAAATTTAATATTTATCGTTATTGAAAACGGAAAGACTTTTCTTCCATTCTCGAAAATCCGTTCTCAATATGCAAATTCGTCTCGTTTCTGGTATTTTTGTTCTACCAATATCGAGAACGTTGAGAACGGCATTTTCCCTAAGTGTGATGTTGATCACGAATTTATATTTTTGATTGCGTCGGAGATGTTTTATTCTGCATGTTGCCTACAGTTCGTGAACCCAATGGGTACCGGGTAAAATAAATAAACATTATCAAATTAATAACAATATCTTTTTATCTAATGTATTTATAGTAAATTTAAAATTGTTTTGCAAATTATCATTTTCTTTTAACTTTTTATTCTCTGTGCAGCTGGTTGCATCTCTCAGTACTGTGGTCTGAGACATTTTAGGGGTGCGTGGCGGTGAGAGTGGCAGTGTGGCAAAGTGGTGTTTGGTCCAGACATATTTTGTTGTGGTTGCCGTTCCTATTCTCTTGCCAGACCACAAGATCAACTCACTGGTGGAGCTGGTTTGGCTTTCGGGTGCTCCTGCACCTGCCACTAGATTTCTTCCGAGTCGGAGGATTGTTTGATCCTGAGCCTGTGCCTGTGCAATTGCAATAATAATAATAATCTAATTATGTCCGAACTTATTGGGAATGGCTAATGAAAGGCCAGCAAAGTGAACAAGTCCTTATGGGCTGGAAGTCTTCAACGGGTTTTCCGCTGCCATTGAAGTAATTATCAAGTGTGAGGGAAGACGTCCAAGTAATCAGCATGTGGCATCAGAATAGCTCCCAACAATTCCTTGAGGGCTTCTCCTATTGTCTGGAGCATCTGCAAAAATTAATCAAACGGCAGGGAAATCCATTGGATAGCAAAGCCGAATACGCTTATTAATAAACTTTTAATACTTTTGAAAGCCGCTTAGACTGCAGATAAGTCCTAGGCTTTTAAGGTAGCTGAATCTGTCGGAGGGAAGAGCTTCGGCTCTTGCTCGGGCGCCTAAAAGTGTGCAATAAATCATTGATGTCGACTAATTGAGTCGGAAGTGTGTGCAGAGGCAGACTGCAACTAATTGGCAGGTGGAAAGTATGCAGGGCGCATCAAAACTAATGCAATTAGCCAAGGAAAGCCAGCATCGGCAACGGCATCGGCATCTGCATCGTTTTGTGGCCAGAAAGATACACGTACTGGAAGTATGCAACAAAAGCCAATTACAGCGGGAACAATAGAGAATTATGCACAGAATTTGACATTAGATTAAGCCTCGTGACAGGGCCGTAAACAAAAGGATCGAAATTCTTTCCACACGAAAGTATGCTAAAGTAAACTTTCTCTGTGCTCTGCGGGTGTGCCATTTATGTGTGTGCCAGTGTCGTAGTAGTGGATGCCTAACTCAATTATGGCAGGGCAAATGTTTTGGCGCAAAAAGCTCAAAAGCCACAGGAACACGGCCCTTAAACAGAACGAGCCACCTGAGCCACCCCGCTCCCTGGCTCCCTGTGTGCAGCAGCTGCGCCTAATTGCAGGCAACATCAACAACACAGGCTTCCCTTCCCGCACACACAAACACGGGAAAACTCATTTATACATGCAATAATTTGGTTTATTATTGGCCTCCCCGCCCACCTCTCCCCCCCTTGCGCAACATTTGCCATAACTTTTAATTAAATTAAAATGCACAGCTCAATGCTGTCGATGGCGGCAGTGAGGGGCTGTGGCTGGGGCTGGGGCAGGGTACAACGCTCTCCCGAACGTTAATAACCAATTCGCTTTGTAGCCGCTCGAAATGTTGGTCTGCGTTAACTGCAAACATATTTCTGAATATTTGAGCAAAAGGCCGTACAAGGGCCAGTTGGAGTGGGCGAATTAATCAAGTTAGCGCAGCTAAATGGACTGCGGAATGAGCATTCACCCGGCTAGTGTGTCTAGCGTTGGATGAATGTGAAGAAAAGATTTCCCTTATTGGTGTCCCAATGCGTTCTGATCTCCCCGAGTCCAACCCTACCCTTCCACGCACTCGCCAATTTCCATCTCTTCGGTCCCGCTTCTGCCCCAGTGCAATATGGTTAGCCAACTTCATAAAAATGCAAACTTATGCTGTTCACAACTTTCGGTTGTTTGGGCAACCCTCGGCACTGCGGACATTCACCAATTGCATATCCGGACACACACGCACTGGCATACACCTGTAATCCAATTAAAGGTAGCGCAGTAGTTGGCTTTTAGCGTGCGGGGCACCTTCTCAGCCCCCCACCGACCCACACACCAACCTCCGTTATCTGGGCACCTTAAAAGCTTTTACCAATCGACAACTCGCCTTGATTTTCAGCGGACTGGGAGATGAAGTTGGCGTCAGAGCAGGTCCTGGGGATGTCCTGGCGCTGCTCGCGTTTTACGTATACTTAATTTGATTTTTCACACAGACCCCGCGCCGCACAGCCACCGCCGCCCACTGCTCCCACTCACAAAGAGTCAGTGGTCATGCTCTGATTTTCCCGTAAAGGGCGCGAGGAAAGAGCGGTGAAAGTGAGCGAACGACCAAGAAAAATCTAATTTTTGTGCAATTTAACGAGACATTTACGTTTTTTCATTTGATTATCCCCACAGACAGTTTGGTAACTGGTCGCCCACTGTCACTGGCCCCTAAAAATAGGAAAAACGGCAAGTCCCAGCACCGCTTTGGCCAAAGCATTGATTGTAAAGACTTGCTCCGGCTTGTATACCTCATCGTAGTCTGTCCTGGGCTTACCTGGTCATTGTAACTGAACTCACTCCCGTTGGCTGCTCCACAGAGAGTTCCTCTAGGGCATCCCATATTCGTTCTGGCCATATGAATGGCGATTCGATAATGCAGCTGGCTCTTGCATTTTGTAGCATACTTTTGTGGGCTTCCGGAGCTGAAACTTTTCGTGTAATTTGTTTTATGTGATTGTCCATTGGCTCAATTTTCGTACTCGCATTAGCCACGGCACTCGCCTTTCGGCTCTCAGCTCTCGGCCTGTAAGCCGCAAACGCGTACACACGCTGCCCCCCATCATCGGCCCCGGTATTTCCACCATTAAACTCACCTACGAGTCCCCAAAAGTATGCAACAAATAGCATATGGACAAGCGACACACGATCCAGATGGGATGGATTGGGAAAGGCGAAAGGACGCCGCACCGAAGGCACACACACCTTTTGTGTACGTGATGTCATTATGGCCAAAAGGTAAATTTCAACTGTCAGGGACTCTAAACGACTCTTTCGATCTGCTTACCACCCCTCGCAGCCGCCACCCTTTGTGGCTGGTTGTGCCACCAAATCGCAACTAACCCCAACGCAAATGCACGTTTAATGTATTTGACATTTTGAAAGTCAAACCGAAAAACAGAGAGCACAGAATGCAGGCAACATTTAAACATATTGTCCAAGGGGCGATGGGAATGCACAGTCCCCCTTCCTGGCCCAGGACATTTGTCATTTGAGCTGACCCGATTTTAGTGGTCCGCCGTCTGTTTTTGCGCCTGTTTAGAGTTTAAATTTTCAGGCCCCAGTCCCCCTCGCGTTGACTGCGGCTGGCATTGGGTTCCTCCTGCTGTACTCGTCCTTGTTGACGCTGCGAAATTGTAATTTGAATAATGCGTAATTACAAACTGCCCAGTGGAAGTCATTAGAATGGCCAACGTGATCTGTGCAGCGAGTCGTGTTTGTACACATTTTTTTTGCGGCAAGGGTGTGCGGCTCCATTGCAATGCATTGAAGTTATTGAATGCACTGGTTGGTCATTGGCAACTATCTCTACCTAAACCCGAGCCTTGCTTGTTTGGCAACGCGTTAATTTGCCCCAATGGCATTGCTCGTTAGTCAGCACCATAAAACAGAAAAAATGACAATGAGACAAAGCATTTTGTCTTAATTAGAAGCGAACCAAATGCAAAGAACAATTAATAGGCCTCACAAATTTGACATTCATTGTGACCACTTCAGCCGACCTTAGCCTGCCTTTTCCCCTTGATGGCCACCACGATTCCTGACCAAGAAAACATTTGTTTTGTTTATGGCTGGCCCATATAGAATAAGGCTTGAGCTTCCATTTGCTCCCTCGGCTGCCCTCCTCCACCGTTTTTTACATGCTGTCATTTATTTGCCTTTATTTATGCATTATTTTTATGGGCCGCGCTTTTTATGGACCCAGTCATTATCCGGAGTTGTTGTTGTGTTTGCTTTGACTAAACAAATATTATGGCCATTAACCAAATTGGTTGAAATGGGCGGGAGGTGGTGTGAGCCACAGTCTGCTGTCAACCATAAATGTCAGAGACAATTAAAAGGAAGGCAGAACTTCGATCTCGCACATGTCCGTAGTTGTCCGTTAAATTAACTCGCTCCCGCCTAATTGAGCCGGGCACGGCTCGGCGGTCGAAAGCAATTAATCAACAATTTTGTCAATTAAAAGGGCGCTGAAAACCATCGGTCGAACGGCAAAGAAAAATCGGTGCAATTATGCAAATTGGTGACACTTTTCCTTCGTTTCTTTTCTAGTCTTGGAAACCCTTGCCTCCTGCCCTTACCAGCTCTGATCTGGCTTTGTTGTCTCATTAGACGCGTAATTACGCCTCTCTTTTCTTGAAAAATGTCTGGGATGAGTGGAAATTAAAAATAAATTACAAGGAAATCCGTGGCGTGCCATAATCGAAGAAAAAGTAAAAGGACGCCCACGCAACTTTCAAGAACCTGTTAAAATTAGCGAAATTAATGCTGCAGCGAAGCGAAACTGTCAAAAGCAAATTCTGGTCTCTTGGTATTGCTTTATTTTTATATTGCGATGCCCAGTTCTAACAGGGCACCGGCAAAGGTTTATAGGGTACATACATAAGGTACACATAATTCTTCAAACAAAACCTCAAACAAAATGGCGGCTTATATGTCGAGTACTTAGCGACGGCAAGGAGACAAAAAGGTTCTTTCATCAAAATTGAAACATTTGCTGCGTCGCTGGAAGTCGTCCTTCTATCATTAAGCATGACAACCCTAACTCAACCCTTTCCATGCAGATTGAAATCCAATTAATGCCGCTCAGAGCTTTCAACTGATTTCTTTCGCCTGCCTCTTTTTCCTTTCGAAGTCTGTCGCGAGCAAACGACTTGGAAAAAGGGAGTCGTCAACACGTCCACCTTGTGCCTGGGCTCTCCTTTTTCACCAGCTTTGTTTTTTTTTAAATGCAAAACACGCTGCGGCCTTAACACGCAGCGCTTTTTTCTAGCTAAGGAAAAGGAAGGTTGCTTACGGCAATGTCGGAAAGGAAAACCCATCGCGGGTACGGAAACTGTCAACGCGGTGATTGCGACCGCACATGCAGGAGGCGATGGCAGCAACTTCGGGCTCGCCAAAAGTTCGGTAATGCGATAGTCGCGGCCAATCCAATTGAGGCTTAATTAGAAGGAGTGTCGGCCGGAGAGGTCCAGGCAAATTGGATGGACAGAAGTTGCGGCTCGCGACTGTAAGCCCTTTGCCGCATCGAAAGTTATCGATGCCGCAGTGCCGAGAGGGATACAGGAGAAAGTTCCGGTCGACGGATGCACGATAGTTAACTGTCATTCGAGTCCAATTACAAAATCCCACCTGTAAATATTTGGCATCGGAACAAATAACTTTGACCACGCCACTATAATTACGTATACTGGGGAAACCTCTCCAGGAACCAAGCCCAACCCCCATTTACCAAAAATGTTTTGTTGATTTAGTCAGCGCTTATAATACAAATTTATGTGTGTGCACAATAAATATAAATAAACTCGAATATGCTGCCATATCATCAGCAGCAAAAAGCAGGGAAAAACAGTAGGAAAATAATCCACTTGGCAACAAAAATATTGTGCTAAAATAATAAAAACAAAGGAAGTGCCTGGCGAGGCAGAAGCAAATAATTAGAGGGGAATGTTTACGTTATATGCAACTTTACTTAATTATTGACAAATGCATTATGACAGAAATATTGTGAAGGGAAAATCCAAATAAATAGTTAGTTCTCAAATTTACACGTTAAATAACCAAATTTTCTCAGCCGGAACTTTATCTGACCGCGAAATTTTGACAGGGGAGGGTAGAAACCGGACCTAAGATGTGGAAAGATGCAAAATGTTTTTAATTAGGTTGTTGTGCATTTTTTTTAAACCTCTTTTATTGATTTCGAGTGTGGTAACCAACTCTCATTTGCATTTCCAACAATGTCTGTGTACCCACACAAAATTGAATATTTGAATTCTTTTTCCGCTGGCCAAGCGTATTAATAAACAGAAATTAAATGCATTTAGTCCCCCGCACCCGCCTGCCTACATTTCATATTTTGTTTGCAGTTTGTAGAGCATAACTTTTTTGGCTTTTGGCTTGTTCGAGTGTGAAAAATGCTTAAAACAAAAATACGGAACGGCTGCATGCGTGACTTTTTGGCTTGCGCTCACAATTTCCCTCCTCTTTTCTCGGGCACTCTGGGTGTATATATTTTCAATTAGATTTTATTGTTTTTGGTACGATTCCAGTCTGAATTGTGTACGATTTCACCGCTCCCTCCTCCTAGATCTTTTTAATTTTCTGCCTCTCATAGTGGGAATTGTTGATGTAATTAGTGAAGCTTAAACAAATGTCGCTTAAAGAATGGATTCCAAGAGGGGCAAAACCAAATCGTGTACAACGACTGTTGTCACATATGTATTTAAGTCCTCACCAGCGACTTGCTTTGATTAAAACTCTTTGGCAACCTTGTCGAAATCCAAAATCCAGTTTGTTTGACCCGGAATATAGCCTCAGGGAAAGCCACACAAAGGCAGTGATAACGATGTCGATACCTAAACACATACCGATACGTCCCCTAGCCCAAGTTCAAGAATAATTAGTTTGAGATTTAATTTTAATTACTCCGAGCAGAGCTGGGCATTCGGCGAGCAGAGTCCTCTTTCGTCGCCCCAGGCCCAGGTCTCCTGACATGGATTGTAATTAATATAAGCGAAAGCCGTTCCGCCACTGTCCGACGTGCATTTCCAACGCGTTTGAGCTGTGTATTTACTTAAGGCCAAGGTTATTTGGTCTTCCACTGAGGGTTTCTTGGTTTTAGTTTCATTTCACTGCTCTGCCGGACAAACAAAAAAGTGCTCAGGGCAGACTTCGATAGCTCCTGCAGTCTGGACATGTGAACGTGAGATAGGGCGGGGTCCTGGGTAAACTGCTTCCACATGTCAAATATCTTATAATCGCTTACACCTCTCAGTATTAACGCTCTGACGTTTGCCCAACCGTTCCAACTACCCAAATAAACTTATCACAGAACCATTTATTCATCCATCTACGTTCAGAGCCCAAGCATTTCATTAGGAAAACTTTTTCCTGACATCTTCATTCCTTTCTGGGACAGCTGTTGGCCTCCCTTTTAGTCCTACTTTTTCTATATGACCATAATGAGACCAGGTCCCGTTGATGATGATCAAACATATTTCACTACATTTCTTCACAAATTTGCTGCAAATTGCACAGACACAACCCGAACCGAACCCGAGCCCCCGGACTGTTTGGCCGCGCCCCCGGTTATCTGATGAATTATTATGCGTTACATAATTTTCGCCAGCTCATGACAGTCTCATGGACCGGCACGACTCGATTCCTGCTTAAAAAGAAAAAGAAGGAAGCCAATCGAAAAAAGTTTCGGCAGCTTCGCCTTATTTATGCATGCCTAATTTATGAAAATTTGATGTACTTGTAAGCTATTTCGGCGGGATACTTTTATATTTGTTTGGTCATAACCGCAACACATGCTCTGGGGCTGGAGCTGTCGATGTGCCATCATCCCCTGGCTCCGTCTTTTTTCATGGCCTGACCGCTGAGAGGAAACCGTGCAGCGCGGAGAGTCTCAAAAACTTGCGCCTAAATAAATTACTTGTGAAACTTTTCAAATACTCGTAATTCTACATGATGTTGTTGAGGTCGTCAACGCAACAGCGTTCGATGCACAGACGGTCTGCCGCCCCCCAAATCGGCTTCACACTCGCACTCCTCTTGCAGCCGGCTCTTGAACCATTCAGCGTTATCGTCAAAGTTTACTAAACCAACATAAATACCATTTACTGCAGAAAGTTGCCAACACCAACCAACCAAAGGCAGCAACAAAAACAACAGGAACGGGAACGGGAGCAGCCACGGAGGCAACTTTGGTAAAAACTGTGAAAAATGAGTGGCGTTGGTTGGAATGGAATGGAAGCTGGGTTATGTCAAACGAGAGGTTATATACCCTTGGACAAGAGTAGAGCCTTTCCGGTTTTTAATTTTCCCCCTGTTGTTGTTGCAATTCATCAGGAAAATATATATCAATAATGGAACGCATGAGGACGGCCTCTGTTCGGTGTGCCCTTAAATACCCTAACCCCAGGATCGCATTCCTTCGGGAGCTCCCGGGAGAAGGAAACTTGGATACGCATGCATAATGCTGCCTATTTTTGGGAGCTTCTCAAGTCTTTTTCCCCAGTTTCTTTTACTTTCTTGTCCCGCAAACATAGAACGTTTATTTTATTGACTCTGAACACACACACCCGCGCAGATATCCTTGATTGTGCTCGGGTGGTCGTGGGGTGAACTTTCTAATAAGTTGCCGCCATTGCCTGCGCCGGCAACAAACAACTGTTCATCAATACTTTTGGGCTTGGCAAACACAGGACAGGACCCGAAGGGCGCCGGACGAAGGAGGACTTCGAGTGTGGGAAATGGAAAAATCGCTCTCAAGCGAGTTTGTATTTGAGGATTCTGCAAAAAGTAACAACAAACTTGTAAATTTGTGTGTCAAAATGTCTACATAAGTGTCTTTCTCGCACCGCCTCTTCTACGCGCTTCTTCATAGATTTTCATATTTGTATGTTGGCTACCTTTCAGACCTCTGCCCCCTCTACCGGGTAACATTTTATATTTCAGTATCAATATTTCCCATTGTGCTGCTCTGTTTTTGTTGTAAGCCTTGTTTGAGATGCTACAAACTTTTTCCCCCAAAAACTTTTTCCTCACGCACCCAAAAATGTGAGTGGACAGATAAGAAAGTGAGGTAAAATAAGACCATTCTGATGCCGAGAAGTAAAGAGAAGAAGATGAGGATATGAAAAGGACTTTGATGCTAAATTGAGTACTCAGGGGGAGCTGACAAGGTGTGAAAACAATGGTGTTCTCTTTAGAGAAACTGTCCTGACTTCCTATGCAGATCAGCTGCCTTTTTTATTTGTATTTATTTAAATACAATTAACTTGTTATATCAGGTACTTCCGATCAAGAATGCTTCATCGTGGCTTCATTGACGCCTTGAAAAAAAGTGCATATTATTATTGTTCTTTTTGCCACAATAAAAAAGTAGTTACTTCCTAAAACAAATCAAAACAAGTGGAAAAGCTACAGTCGAGTGTGACCGACTGTAAGATACCCGGTACCCAAAGCATTGTGGGTGAAATTAAAAAGCTCATGAACATGGAAAAAAGGAAATGTTGACAAATAAAGACAATTATTGCTAGAAACATGTTGAGCAACACTCAAAAGAGACAAATGTTGCTAGGAACATGTTGGGCAACTCTCAAAAGCGACAAACGTTGCTAGGAACATGCTAAGCAACACCCAACAAAGACAAATGTTGCTAGGAACATGTTGAGCAGCACGCACGTGCGCGCGCTCTCTCTCTCTCTCTCTCTCTCTCTCTCTCTCAGAAACTTTGTTGCTTAATAACTTCTATGTTTATCAATCGATTTTACTCACAGTCTTTTACAGTCTTTTCAGAACACGTCCACGATTGCCTACTTATTAAGTCTATCTATTTATTTGAAGCCGAAAATGATGCCTATAGCCTATACACATTTTTTTTTTTATTTTCGGGGGCGGAAGTGGGCGTGGCCAAATTTTAAAACAAACTTGATCTGCGTGCAACAGATTCCAATGTTGTCACCAAATTTGGTAACTCTAGCTCTTATAGTCTCTGAGATCTGTTGTTTCACACGGACGGACGGACAGACGGACAGACGGACATGGCTAGATCGACTCGGCTAGTGACGCTGATTAAGAATATATATACTTTATAGGGTCGGAGATTTCTCCTTCTGCCTGTTACATACATTCTCGGTTGGCACTAACTTATAATACCCTTGTACCCTATGGGTACCGGGTATAATCACTGAAGAGATCAAAAGTAGAAAATCGATTGGACAATTATCTGTGTGTGATCTTGGCCAATAGTCGAGTCTTGAATTATGTATACCAATTTGAGCCGAACTTGGTCTCGAGTTCAGCTAGAAACTTTTCACAAGAAGAAAATAGATGGCTAAAAACATAAAGAAATCTGTTTAAGAATAATTAAACACAATTTCACATTCCTTAAACCTTTTTAGAAGCAGGAACTTAATATTACTTACCAGAAATTCTGATTTTAGAGATAACAGCCACTTTAGAGATAACATCTGTTTCATAAGCCAGCAGTGAAGGTTTTAAAATTGAAGTCTCCATTATTTTGGGTAAGAGTAAGCTTGATGATAGATATAAAATAAGTGCATTTGTGCGGACGAGCTGTAAAAATTTCAGCAAAATCGGATGATAAACATGGAAGTTATTAAACAATAAAGTTTCTATGTATTCTTCTTCTTCTGTGTTGACAGCACCAACAACATTTCTAACAACATTTTTGGTTTTTTGTGTTGCTCAATATGTTTCTAGCAATATTTGTAAAAATTTGTCAGCATTTTCTTTTGTCCGGTGCCTTTCAATTTTACCCACAATGCTTTGGGTACCGGGTAAGTCACAGTCGGTCATACCCGACATTTGCTTTCCTACTGAATTTTATTCCCTTGCAGAGGGTATTATATTTATGCCATGATATTTGCAACGCAGTGAAGGAAGCATCTCCGACTCCATAATGTCCGTCTTTCTGTCCGTCTGTCTGTCCGTCTGTCTGTCCGTCTGTCTGTCCGTCTGTCTTTCCGTCTGTCCGTCTGTCTGTCCGTCTATCGGTTTCTACGCGAACTAGTATCTCAGTTTTTGAGCTATCAGGATGTAATTTTTAGCATAGTCTTACTTCTTTAGCACGCAGTATATATGTCGGAATGGACATATAGGACCACTATATCCTATAGGTGAAAGAAGAAATGATGGCGAAATTAATGTAAAATAAATTTATCTTCTCTGTTTTTCAACGTATTTCTATACATTTCGATATATAGCGGTTTCTTGCGGGTTACAATTACAATTTACAAACTTCGATATTTTTTAAATTTTACCAAATGGATCGATTTTCAATGATCCAATTGCAATTGCAGACTGCATTTTACTTTTCTTTTAGAACATATATTCTTAAAGTCGTCTGCAGTAATCGTTTTAAAGATTCTTGGGAAGGTGTGTGCTTTAGGCCAGCTGAAAAATTAATTTGATTCACATATCATTGGGTACCTAGTACTTCACAGTCGAGCACACTCGGCTCGAGCTTTCTTACTTGTTAGGTACTGTTTCACCAACTGAGCTTTGTTATTTGCCTTTCTTCTCAGCCTATTTTGCAACCCTTGAGCGGCTTACATTCAATAAAAGCGAACTGTCACCAGCAGACAGACGTAAGGCCTGCCCTCCCTCTGACTTTTCTTCCAAGTTCCTGCCGCTGTGCCAATAATAACATTAAAACATTTTCTACATCAATATTGCAAGACGTTCATCAATACATCATTGTGGGGAGGGTCGAGGAAGTGTCCCTCACCGAAAACTCCCATATAACATAAGCACTGCGACGGAGGAAGGCACGCCGAACAGATTGATTTACATGGCTTGCCACGCGCGACTCCGCCAGAGCCTTTGACTTTGACATGCAGGAATTTGAGCCTGGATCAGGCAAAACTGGGGCTGGTTTTGAGGCCTACTCGGGCGCATAATGAACCATAGATGCTTGTGGCCGGGGAACGCCAGCGAAGTCTTGGTCGGATTTTTAGTTGAATTCGGAAAGTCCTCCATTAAATATCAATTTTCGTTTATCGGCGAACGCGATGGCCCCCACTTAGTTTTATTAGACACACCGTGACTTTGGAGCCACAAAAATTGCCCAGCAATTTCCTTTATTAACCTTTGGCCCTCCTTCTTGTCTCGTTGCGCTTGTGAGTGTGCCATCTGCTTACGCCAATGTGTTGCCTAGCCATAGGCGCATTACTACAAATTTTAAAACCATTTCCCTGCCGTGGACTACAGGTGCAAAAGGGATCATTTAAGGGTGGGCGGTCGGGTAGCAGGTTTGTTGGGTTCACTTTTATGGCAGCCCAAAAAATATAATAATCTGTTTTGCTCCCATCCTTCCCCGACTCTTATCCCGCTTCCTGTCCTAAGAAATCACAATTTTATTGACAACTCAAGTTGTTGCTGATTACATGACTGCGTGTAAAAGTGGGCGTGCATGTGTGTATCTGACAGATTCCGAGCTACATACATGCGCACCCTTTTAACTTTATTAAATTTGCCAATTTCTTAGACGCCCCAAAGTCTCGAGCTTAAGGTAAACTGCCCAAGAGCCGACGCAGACTCCGCACCCAGCTTATTCTATTTTGACCAGTCCGCACAAGACCGAAGGTCCCTCACTCCAAGCAAATCCCTGGTGAATGCGAGCCTCGTGCTCTGATGTCCAATTTTTTTCAACTTTGATGCCCTAACCAAAATTTTGGGAACATGCGCTATCTCAGGGGGGATCGATTTCAGTCCCACTCGACTGCCAACATCCTTAATACAATATTTCACAAAAATCAACAATTATAGACTTACAACTTTTGGCTTAGCACCCCAAGAACTTAAATATTTGCTTACTTGCTTTGCTGAGATGAAACTATACAAATATTTGTTTGTTTTGCTCACAGCCATTACAATAAGTTAAAATATTTAAAAAATGTTATAAAATCAATATTTTAAAATTAGGTATTTCCTGTATCAGGCGAAGGACTTACAGAGTGTGATATACTTCTCTGATTTTCGGCCTTCTACTTTTGTTTTTCCCTTTTTTGATCCATATACCTCAGGCTTCCGACCGAGTGGGTGTGGGGGGTGAGTTTGGGCTCAGTATTATTAAAAAGGTTTCGCCTGCTGTCATATGTACGTATGTACAGCTCAGTCAAACTTCACTTTGTGTTTGATTGATTAACACTTGTCGAATAGTTCCTTCCTTGCGAATTCTGTTTTGAAGGAGGAGTCTTGGAATATTTCTTAGGTGATGACAAAGTCATTTTTCTCCAACAGGCCTCAGCAGTGCATTCAATATGGTTGATGTTGTTTCAAAAAATATCTGACAGTCAGTCCGTCAAGGAGTTTCGCAGTTCTAAGAGCTGGCAGCGCTGACGTGAGCTGCTAGTAAGGCAACACTAATCAAGGGCATTGAACTGAATCCTCCAACCGTTTCTTCCGGCTCTGTCTCTGTCGCTACTTGTCTTCCTGTTTTGACTGGCCCAATTTTTTGCTTATCCGAGCTTAGCTTGCAGGTAGTATTTCGATTGTCGTCTTTGATTTATGCTAGTGTCCTTGGGGCAAAGGCTTAAAGCATAAAAAACCAAAAAATCAAAGGACTTGCTTGCCTTAGTATAAAATTGAATCAAGTGAAGTAATTTGACATATGAAGGCTTTAGGGAAAGTTTTTCAATATTAATTAGCACTCAAAATTATGCAATAAATACCTTCACTGGCAAGCTCCCTTTCCTTAACTCCTCCATCTGTGTGTTCGCCCTGGCAATAGCTTTCTCCGATTTCCACCTCTCTCTGAGAACCGTCCGATTTGGCCCTTTTGTTCATATTTATTTGCGCGTGCTTAGCAGCTATGCAACGTGTTTTGGCTTAATAAAGTCAAAATAACCAAGGCTAAGTGGATAGAAGAAGCCAACATAAATACCCACGCACACACCAACACGCGTTGTCCCCTGCTCCTGGAGTGCGGTACACAGTTATAAATTTTAGCAATGTTGTTGATGTGATTTAGTTGCACACCTCGCATCCTCGCATCCACACAGCCAGAGCCACCTACCGAACATAGCCAGTACCACCCACTGCCCATCGCCTGTAAGATGGCAACAAATATTACAACAGTCGCAGTCTCTCCATCTGTCTGTGTGTGTGGGTAAGTGTTGGTGTGTGTAAATGACTTTATCTGTGTCTGTGCCTGTGTCTGGGCCCGAACAGCGGGCTGCGGGAGGCCCTCTATGCGTGCAACATGTGCGCTGAATGTTGACGTTAATATTAAGAAAAATAAATAACCAAGCTGTTTGTTATCTAAGTTTATATAAACCGAACACACAGCGGGCGAGGGCGAGGGCGAAGGCGAGGGCGAAGGCGAGGGCGGAGGAGTGGGCGAGTGTGCTTTTGTTTTATTTATAGCAACTACAAGAATTGCGTTTGGGGTCTCCTCTTAAATTACAACAAAAAGCATCGCAAACTGGCGCAAGGCGCTTATAAATTTTTGTGGCACGAAGGGCATCCCTCTCCCGCCGTTGCCACTCCATCCGCCCGTCACCCGAACAGTCCCCTTGCGGTTGTCCAGGTGAAAAATATCCTTTGCCGCCCCCACTCACTCCCCGCCGCCGAAAACAAATGTGATGAAGGAAACTATAATATGAAATGCTGTGGCTGCGTAGACCAAATGAAATGGAAACGGCAATAAATTCAAATGAATGTTAAAATGCTCGAGATGGATAAAGGCCGGTAAAGGCAGTAATAAAAGGCATATAAATCGAATTCTGGCAGCACAGAGTGGCTAGCACACCAATTAATCGCGGAACGATTTTTCCTAAAAGAAAAGTAGAATTTAAGATTCTAAGGCTGCTACTAATGCGCCATCAGAACCAAAATAAAGTGTTGAAAGTTAAAAGGCATTTAGGTAGCCCTAAAAAATATACTTAACAAATAAACAAAAAAGGAAGCTAACTTTGGCAACCCGATGCTCTTGTATACCCTTGCAGTTTGCCATCGGATAATTGGAAATACATTTAACATTAAAAATTTTCAAATACATTTTCCAATCGTTCCTATGGCAGCTATAAGAAATAAAAATCGTAGTTCTGAAATCGGAAAAGAAATATTTTCTTGATTTTAAAAGAAAAATGTTAAGAAACAAAGAAGTTAATATTTGGTGTCTATTAATTTCCCGATTATTTCTATAGAAGCTGTATATCATTGAGATAGCTCAAAAACTGAGAGACTAGGTGGAAAACAGGCGGAGAGACGGACAGAGGGAAATTGGTAGATTGACTCGGAAATGGCTTCTTCACTGTGTTCCAAACTTCTGACTAAAATTATAATACCAATGCAATGGTATAAAAATCACCAGACCAGCTTACATTGAATTTGGGATCCCAAACTTTTTATTGCTTACTTTTGGACATTTTTAAAGATGATTTTAATACCCAAGGGATTTCTGGAGCAGCAAGAAAAGCCTGTATTTTTTTAAGAATGCAAACTCTTACATCTTCTCTGGGCTAGTAATATATTTTCAATATTCTTTAAAAACAAATTTGAAAAATGTTACCCAATGCTGTACTAATTCCGACTTGTTTTATAAATTTAAATTTAATTAAATTTATTTTATTCTATAATCTTGCTCTCTACAGCCTGTGCCGTGCACTCATGCAAAGGTACATCAGAAAAAGGAGGTCTAGGTGACGGAACTTGGGCAGAATCCTTTCTCCATCATCTCAATTTCTAATTGGATTGCCCGTATCTGATCCCCGCTGCTTTTCCCCTGTCCGCTGGCACAGTCCCTTCATTAATCTTGCTCACTTCGCCTGGAGAATCGCCGGCCCTGGAGGCGCTAACTATTTGCGCACTCACGCATCCATCCGAGAAGCTATCAGCCATGCACAGGCAGGAGCTAATTTTTCATCATCATCAGACGCTGCAGGCCTGGCGATGGCTGATGTGATGCCTGATGCTGGATACTGGATGCAGCTCGGTGCCCGATACTTTCATTGCCATGTGCAATTCATCAATATCATTTTATCAATTTTCACCGCTGTCCAACAGCAGCAGAGACCCAAGGACAACGTGCCCATCAACTCAACTGTATATCACATTGCAATTTGTTGTCTATTTGCTGAAGGATATGCAGATTTGAGTCCCAGCCTGCCGCGCCTCAAAAAAAGAGGAACCTCCTCCACCCCCCCTCGTTCTTCATATGCGTTGACTTTTTCCCTCGCCTCGCTGGGCTGTGTGTGTGGGCTGTTTGGGCGTGGCGTGGCTATTTGCTCTTTCAGCATTCAGCGTTTTGCAACTGTAATTCAATTTTAACAATTTTTCAACTTCGTTCGTTATTGACGTGACGCATCGTCGGGCGATGATTTGTTGTCCCTGCAGGGAGAGGTTCCCAGCCCCAGCCCCAGCCTCAGCCCCTTCCCCTTGGTCATTTGTTGGTTGAACCGCCTTTTTGCACTGTTCGTGACCCGGCAGGTGTACGTATAGCTGAGTATAGCTGGTGTAGCTGGTGTACCGCTTGCCATAATCAAATATTGAGTTGCAAAATATTGGATTTCGTGTGACAGATTCGCTTAATTACTTCGTGGCTAATTTGATTGGATATTATTTAGGGTGGAGTGATACATATATGTATCACATGTTTTTGACGGATTTCAGCAGCTGTATTAATAAGCTTGTCCGCTGGTGCGGCAGCATTAAATACGAATTTAACAGCCGAAAGAGCCTCTGGCCCACACCGATTGATCTATAAGTAATTTTCGGCCTATAACCCAGCCGCTTTCGCCCCATACTCTACATATCTAGGCCATCTCACGGCTCATTTCCCGTTTTGTTCAGCCAACGAATTTCACGCTTCGCTCTTTCTGGACTACCTTCCGTCAGACAGAACAAACCCACAAAAAGATAGAGTAAACAGATATGGCTACGGACAAATGGCAGTCGCAACTCTGTTACGCCGAGTGCTGACCATTTGGTGATTTCCATGCTAAAAGTATCTGCCAGATGCAGCAATCATATGGTGTGCACATGCATATGTGTCCCTGTTCTCTCTTCTCCGCTCGCTTCTGGGGTCAATAGCAGTTCAATTGCTCTGCCCACCCGGCCTCCCGGTTATTAGAATAATTAGCTGCCGCTGCCGGCTCGCGCCGCTCCTGCTCCTGCTTCTGCTCCAGCGCTCTCCACATCTCAACCGGTCCACCGCTTGCCCTCAATGCCAATCATCCGGCGGAGCTCTGGTGTAAACACAAAACGATCTATTAATAGACCCGACGCACTTCCAGCTCGGAACATGGCAGTGGACTGCGGCAGTGCGTGCCATTGTTCGTGTCAGAGGCGCACGCCGCGGCGACTGGGGGTCGGACCCCTCTCAAGAACTTAGTATTTCCCCGGCAATAGAATAAACTCAAATTACATAGGCCTGCAAAATTTAAACTTGTTTTAGTTACATGAACAGTCGGTGGTAATTCTTATATGAACGAACATGTGTTCCAAAATAAGTGAACCATGCAGGCCTGTGTTATTTAATTACTTTCAGCGCTTGTATCTTCATTAATAAAGCTCTGACCACAAAGAGCCGTATGTTTTCGGAAAGGTGTATCTATTGCATATTGGATAGTACTGATATCAAATTTGTTGGACAAACGGTTTTCGATATTTTTAGCGTAATATAGAAAATATGGTTTTTCGCAAATATCTTCAAAACGGTTAATAACGGTTTTTTTAAATGAGTTCAGCGTGTTCAGCGGCTTAAAATTAGTCGAAAAAAGTGTGTCTTAACGTTTATATTTTTTTGCTGTAAACTAGTGTTATAAATACAGCTTTAACATTTTTGCACATTTTAATATATACTTATTTTAATATACGAAGGTTAACACTTATGGTCGTTTGTACCTATGTATATTTTATATATTATATATATTTTATAGTTTAAAGTTTAAACGGACGAACACCTGCCCACAGACAGACTGACCAAAGACCAATATAAGCACGAAGATGCCGAACGACCATACATGGCAATATAAAAGCTATTTTTCCGCTGGCGACGAATATCGCGCTCTTCTTGCTCACTGATTATTGATTACAAATTCTGTAAACCAAAGTTTGTTCACCCTTGCAGTCTGCAATTGGATCATTGAAAATCTATCCATTTTGGTAAAATTGAAAAATATCGTATTTTGCAAATTTGTGTAAAATTTACCTACGCATTTTACATTTTGCATGTAGGATTTTACATTTTCATATAAATTGACCGATCCTTTCTATGGCAACTATAGGATATAGTTGTCCGATCTTAATGAAATTAAAACCGTATACAAGGATCAAGCAAAAGCGTATGTGTGCGAGCGACTGGCTCTGCTTAAACAAAATGTTATGTGAGCCTGGAGCCAGCTCTTAAGACAGCAAGAAAAAAATAAAATTGTGCGGCGGTACTCATCTTGAAGATTCAAATGTCTTTGGACTGACTTGTCTAGATCGGCGCGTCTCTTTGTGCTAACTATGATTTATGCTAACTAAGAATACTTAAATGTTATAACAGATTTCATTGTTTAATTAAGGGCAACAGAAATCGCTGTGGACTCATAATCACCTAAAAAAGTGTTCAAAAGAATGGTAGAAAATGTTCCCTTCTCTGAAAAAACGTATGCAATTTGGTTGAAACCTTTTTCACTTCGGATTAAATTTAAGATACCTTGCAAGGGTATAAAATAGTATGTAATATGTACACATTTGGTGAATTTAATAATTCAAAATTAGAAAAAAAATTGTTTTATTTTATTATAGAAAAGTATTTTAAAACCCTCCTGTAATAAGTCCTCTGTACGCCGGTGATTCGATTAACTCTTTTCGGTGTCACGTGTGAAACATTTCCCACTACTTTACCAGTCAATATATACCTGCGACAACTGATAAGAACAGCGAACGGAAAGCCCATAGGCCATACAGCAAAGCAAAAATAGAATTCAGAGCAAAACTGCCGAGAGAGGGGTAAAAAGGAAAATTCAACAGGGGCAAAGACTATAGTCAAAGTTGCAAGGGGAAATTTCCCTAAACCCGTTACCTTGAACAAGTGGGATTCTCTAAGGAGAAGAGTATCTGGCCACAATCTGAGTGCTGCTCTAATGAAGGTTATGCACACAATTGGTTCCCGTGATCAGCTACTGGGATGAGCCCCTTTAGGGATATTTTAAGGCTTGTAAGCTCCCCTTCGGCTCACAATTCGCCGCAACAGAATCCGTTTGCGGCGAATTAAGTACCATGGCTACAACACATGCGCATTTTCCAGGCCTTTGAAGAGCGGTTTCGTCGGAGGAGAGCGAGCCAACAACAAACAAAAATGAAGGGGAGCCAAAAAGAAATAAAGGAAAACAAACTTTTATTTTTTGACGGTTTTCTTTGACTTTTTTTCCCCAGTTTTTTTTTTGTGTTTTTTTTTTTTTGCAAAATCAGCAAAAACATGAAACGACATAAGTATGTCAAAATGCATGAAGAGATAGCACAACGCCGAGGCACGTACTTATATAAGAGCCTAGAGTACTTTTCGCACACATACAAGTTCCATATATTCCATATCTGTGGGAGCGTGTGTGGCACACACACACCCATACACACACTGGCTGTAAGGACGAAGGGCAAAGTGAAATGCGAATGTTTGGCTGAGGCTTTGGTTGCCGCCCAGATGATTTGGGGCTGCGGGATCTCGGTGGCCTGGTAGCTAAGGCAACGTCAATCACGGGCCGAGAGAAGGAACAGCAACAAAAATCGGGAATGCTGCGATGTGTGTTATGGCCAAAAGCAAAGGCAGGAGCAAAACAAAACACACACTGAGACCGAGACAGGGACAGAACGGGGAGCACTTGGAGGAGCCGTGTGCGAGCGAGAGCGAGAGCGCAGGCGGGACAAATAAAATAAAAATACGGAAATGTTGGGCTAGGGTGGGCCACAGGACGCAGGACACCGACACACATGCTCGGATATATATTTTATTCGGGCAAAAATCCATATAATTCAATGGATTGGCTCCCACAGAGCCGTCGGCAAGGGAAGGCGGGCGACAAACACAAAATGAACGCAACAAAAAGCAAACGGCAGATTATGCGACAACGAGGGATGGGCAGGACCCCAGCCAGGACAGCGACGGAGCAGGCGACGGCGGCGCGTCGTGTGGCCAGTCAGACATATTAATGACAAAATGATTATGATGACACTAACTGAGGTCTGTCAATCCAGATAGAGCTCCAAGATGGCTGGGGAACGGGAGCTGGGGCTGGAGTTGGAGGAGGGCCCGACTCCGTGCTATATGCAAAACAAGATTGACAAACAAACCAAATACTTTAAATGATGCTTAAAGTTGACACAGCTGTCGAACAGAAGGACGAATCTGTTCAAGTGAGATTAATGGAAAAGAAATTATAGCGGCAAGATACTTAATGATTCTGCTCTTGATAAAGGAGTGTAGATGGAAAGTGGAAGATAAGGGAGGTTGGTCCTAAACATATGTCGTAGAATTACAAGTCCTTTGCTTTTTAAATTGTGTGAAACCCTATTATTAACTTAACTTTATATTATTAACTTTAACTTAATTGTGTTGGATAAATTTGCAAGACAATTAAGTTAAATTTGTCAACTAAAAGGTTTGTGCCTTGGAATCACTAAATAACACAGCCACAAATAATATAAGACAGGAGCGGTATCTAGTAAGACCGCGTTAAAGGTTTTAAAGTATCTATTCTATTATATTTTCTGTGTTTCTGGTAAACCGTTTGTAATCAATAATTTAATAACCATTATGGAAACACATTTATGGAGTACTAGTAACTGGGAATTTGAAGTGGGGTATGGGAAGCCGAAGCTTGTATTTCTTTGCAGTTTGCCTATTATTTGTACAATAACGAAAATAAGCTTTTTTATACGCCTGCAGGGTATTATAATTTTGTCCAGAAGTTTGCAAAGCAGTGAAGGAAGCATCTCCGACCCTCCGAATATACATATTCTTGATCAGCGTCACCAGCCGAGTCGATCTAGCCATCTCCGTCTGTACGTCTGTCCGTCTGTCCGTCTGTCTGTCCGTTGCAACGCAACTAGTCTCTCAGCTTTTGAGCTTTCTGAATGTCGGAACAGCTGAAATCGGACCCCTTTATCTTATAGCTGCCATATGAATGATCGGATAATTAATGGAACAAAAATTATAACTTCTCTGTTTCTTAACGTATTTTTAAAAAGTTCGAGATATGGATGTTATTTACGGTTGTAGAATTACGGTTTTAATTTCATTAAGATCGGACAACTATATTATATAGCTGCCATAGAAGCGATCGGTTGATTTATATAAATATGTAAAATTCTACATGTAAGATGAAAAGTGTGTAGGTAATGCAATAAAAATGTACAAAATTTGATAATTTTTTTAAATATACCAAAATGAACCGACTTTCAATGATCCAATTGCATACTGCAAGGGTATACAAACTTCGGCTTTTCGAAGATAGCTTCCTTTCTTCTTTGGTTTTCCAATTGTTCCTATGGCAGCTATATGATATAGTTTTCTAATTTGTATCAAACTAAATCAATAATTCTAAAATCGAAAAGAAATGCAATATCTCATAATAAATGCAAATCTGTTGAAAGACAAGAAATTCAAAGCAAAGGTAAAATAAAATTAAAAAAAGAAGGGAAACTAACTTCGACAAGCCGAAGTTTATATACCCTTGCAGTTATACAAATTTGTTAAAGGGATGTAAAGATATGAGTTAAAACTTGGCAACTGAAACCCAAATCAATGTAACATTAATTATATGAGATCGATGTTGCCGAACAATTCTCAGTATAATTTTTTTTTCTGACAAGGCCCTCGTGAAAAAATTGCTTAATTCAGAAATTATTATAAATTACCTTATCTCTTAGTAGATGGACCTATGCTGAAAAACAACAAAGCTATAATTTTTTTAGCAAACACCTTAATTTTATTTTAATTATAACTTACAATAAATACCTTTGTGCAAGCGTCATCTTAACATTTTGTTTGAAACCACAAAGTTATACACCGTAGCTGGAACTTTTCTGTAGAGTAATAGAAACGATCGTATGCTGTGTCAGTAATAATTTGGAAGATAGAGCCTTCAACAGCAAAGATAGCATGTGTTTTTCGATATTTTCTTTTCGTCTACCTTAAATACATTTTATACCCAGTACGAAAGAGTTATAACACCTCAGACTAATTATTTAAGAAAAGGTGATTCAGCCATTTTCAGTGTTCTTTCGCTGACTATTCATCGAACTAACTCAGATATGGTGACTTTTACAAGTATGAGTGTACCAGTTTCAATGCGGTTTTCTTTCGTTGCATTACAATTGCATTATGAAATATTATGATTATTTTATTATAAGGGTCAAACATTTCTTTGGAAGGAACATATTTTATTAATGTCGCCAGCATGTCGGACGTTTTGAATATGATATGTCAAAGAGTTTCTCGCCCCGTAAGCTGTTAAGAGCGAAATCGATGGCGTGGTCTAGGCTGTCACCTGCTTGAAAACACTTTCAATTTTTTCCTGCTTGGATTTTAAACGCTCTCCGGTACGGTTCCCTTTAGCGCAGAATGTGCCGAAGGCTTGAGTAAAAAGAAAACTGGGAAGAAAGGCCCGTAGCCAAGTGCCAGGAACAGCATAAGAAAACCCGCGCTAACCACGTCGCTTCACAGAACTACCTCCCCCTACAATTACCGCCCCCTGTTGGCCCCACCCCTCCCCCAGCCCCTCCCCCGACAATGGCAAGACCAAGACCAAGACCAAGCGCCCCGTTAATTAGATTTTGCGGTTTTTGTGTTGTGCAAACTTCAAAAGCAACAGCAACACACAGATGATGAGGACGCCGCCCCTACCGCCGGCCCCCGTCATTTCCCGCACCACTTAGTCAGTGGCTGCCAAACGCCAAAATGTATGCTTTAACAATTTTTGATACAACATAAAATTGGAATTGAAACGATGGGGTGGTGGGGAGGAAGGGGTATTTGGTTGCTGCGGGTCGCAAAACAAAATCGATAAATAAAACTTTTTACAATGCGGCAACACTTTCACGCACTTTGGCCCTCGCCCATCCCCCATCCTTACCTAGCCCATATCCATCCCGTTCTCGCTCCCGCTTGCGGTGGCATTGAAAAACCGCCTGGAAGTATGCAGCTACAACAAGTTTTTTACGCAATTAGTGTACAATTTCTTAATTTATACCCTGTCGCCAATTTATCAACACGGACCAGACCGAGGGGCGGGCAGCGGCAAACGGAAACCTCCTCTGTGGGACCAAAGTGAAATATTATTATGAGTACGTGTTTGGGTGGTCGTTGGGTCCGCTCCTGCGACTGAGCTGGTGACGCCCTCAAGTTTCTGCTGTTTCCGTGTCCCAGGAAGGGCTGAAAGGGTTGCTCGCCGGCCTCTATTCCGCCTAACCCCTTGACACCGACCGTCGCCCACCGCCCTCTGCTGGCTTAACATATGCTACTTTGACATAGTTCTTTGGGTCGAGTCGAGCGTTGGTAGTGAAATATGAAATACTATTTATAACTTGATCAGCCCTAGATGGGTCAGATGCAAAGCAGGGGATGACAGCGACTCGACTCGGGCACAGTATCTATCACGCTCGCATCGCCAGTGCTCCGGGGGACGTGGGTCAGGGGTGGATTGAATTGGCATTGGGATTGGGACTGGGACTGGGACTGGGATTGGGCTGGCTGGGATTGATATTGGCCTAGGGTTTGCTCGGGCTGTGCGGCTGTTAATTAAGTTATGATGGCAAGCCACAAACATTGCGATGGCTTCTGGTGCTGCGACAGATATATGTTACATAGGCCCCGTCAGTTTATGAAATTTTCATTAATTTTCGACCGCACAGAGATTCTGCTGATGCCTCCTGATGGCTGCCGCTCCCAGCGAGCCCTCTGACCCCTCGAGTTGACAGCGGAACGAAAACTTGACGACGCAGCACTAGAAGCCGAAACAGCAGCAGTCGTAATGAAATTTCGGGACATGTATGTATGACAGCACATTCAGTTTCGGCCAACTTTTGACAGGCATCTGGAAAAGTATTTCTTCGGATGATGACAAATGTGGTCCAGCGCACAAAAGCCCTCCTAATTATATGATAATCAGAATCTATCAGCATTGCCATTCCTTTTTAATTAGGCCGTTCGAAGGGTGCCTAATCATCATAACAATACTCCTTGTGTCCCAGTACCCAGTAACCAGTGGGGCAGAAGGTGGAGAAGGTGGAGCCGGGATCAGGAGCCAAGGCTGCCCCGTCATGGCCTTCTTCATCTGCTGCTCCGGCCTTAACACTGGCGTATAATTTAGATTTATCGCTTGATTTTCGCATAAATATCGACCATGTGGAGGGAAGCCCTGCCCCCCTGCGCTTTTATGTGCTCGTTGATGCATAAAGGCAATAGCTCTGGAGCTGAGTGCCCGGCTCGGCCTAACGACTTGTTGTACGTAATACGTAATACGTATAGAAGATGTAAAATCCAAATGACATTGAGTCGATGTGGGAGTGTGGTTGCGCTGGGCGTGAGAGTGTCAGATAATGTCGAACTGCATAAATGGCAGGAGAATCATTGGTGATTTTTCGTTTTATTGAATTTATGGCCTATCCAGGATTTAATAATGTCATTCAGCCAGTTCCTACACATAACCGGCTCAAAATAAGTTAAAAGCAGTGGCTTCCGTCTCATAACGGACTCGTAATATTATCAAAGAGCCGGTCCTCAGTTTTGCTTTAAAGAAATACTTTATTATGTAACGACACAGTTTCCCGCTTTAAAATGGTGTGTGCATACTTTTACTCTTCAGTCCTGGTTTTCGTAAGTAGGCTAACAAAGCTGAAGTTATTTTATGAAGTGTTCAATCATTTTATCATTATAATTTTCAATAGTAAGAACTGGTTAAATCGTTGAAAGGTTAAAAAAAATCGGAAACAGCGTACTTAGGCTGAATTGATTAATAGTCCACTCAATAGTACCGCAAATGTCGAATTGTTTTCATTTTAATTAATTTTTTAGGGTTTTCGCTGTTACAGTTTTTGTCAAATCCCAATTTAAATTTTCGCTTCATGTTTCCAAGGCATATCCAAAGATAACGCAATAAAATAGTTATTAATTCAGCCTCCTTTATAATTCTCTCGATTTTCTGCTATTCAAATCCATTAAAATGGAAATCGAAGAAATCTTACTGAAGAAAAAAAATTATGTATACAGATGCCAAACTATTCCTGATATTCCTATCTTCTCATACAAAATGACCGATCGCTGCTATGTTATGACAGCTATATGATATACTCGTATATGGGTAATTCTCTCATGTCGAATGCGTAATGTGTACGCATTGTGCCAATATTGTATGAAACCTAAGGCTCTTGGTTAGCGCAATATTTTGTACTAAGATTGATTTCGGGAAATATTTCGTTTTAAAGATAATCACAAAAAAATAAGGCATTCGGACGCGACAGTAGTCACTTTCTCAAAAGCCAGTTCAAACACTGATTCCAGCCAAACGTTATCAAACATTTTTATACAGTGGATTTTAAAATGTTACTTGTTCATATTTCTTAATAATGTACTTTGTATTACTCAAAAATATTGAGGAGTTTTATTTTTCCATCATACTTATTTATGTCGACTTTGAAATTTGTAGGTAATTAGACTTGCGTGAGTTATAGCATACTTAAACGATTTATAATATATTAAATTTTTTATCTATTTTGAACTTTAGTCACAAACGAAAAAAACTTCTTAAAAAAGGTAAACCATAAAAAGGTGTCTTTATTTTAAATGAAAATTAATTTTTATTTTCGTTGAAAGAAAAATATCTTTTTATGTTACATAAACAAAATAAATTTAAAATTAAATACATTAGTTCTTTAGTTTTTGGCTGCGTTTGACCATTCTGGAGAATTACAGAATGACAAACAAGGGAGTAATGTACATTTTCATTACATTTACCTATAGTTTTAAATTTTACATTTACATTCTTGCATTTTCATATATTACCATGGCACCACCATGATATGGTCATAATAATGATTATAATCGATCTGGCTCGTTTCGACTTATATATTACACTGATGGTCTGATTTTAAGATTTTTATACCCTTGCAGAGGGTGTTATAATTTTGCCATGATATTTGCAACGCAGTGAAGAAGGCATCTCCGACCCCATCAAGTATATATATTCTTCATCAGCATCACCAGCCGAGTCGATCTAGCCATGTCCGTCTGTCTGTCCGTCCGTCTGTCGGCTTCTACGCGAACTAGTCTCTCAGTTTTTTAGCTATCGGGCTGAAATTTTCAGCATAGTTTAGTTTCTTTAGCACGCAGTTTATATGTTGGAACGGCCGAAATCGAACCACTATATCCTATAGCTTCCATAGGAATAATGGCGAAATTAATGTAAAAAAATTGTTAACTTTCTTGTTTTTCGACGTATATCAATCAATTTCAAGATTTTTTTCACAGTTTCTTACGGTTATAGAGTTACGGTTTTAATTTCATTAAGATCAGACAACTATATCATATAGCTGCCATAGAAACGATCGGTCGATTTAAATGAAAATCTAAAATTCTATATGTAAAATGTAAAATTCCACATGTAAAATGTAAAATTCTATATGTAAGATGTAAAATGTTTACAAACTAAGATATTTTTTTAACTGTAACCAGAATGAATCGATTTTCAATAATCCAATTGCAGACTGCAAGGGTATCCAAATTCGGTTTACCGAAGATAGCTTTCTTTCTTGTTTTAATCTTATTTCTTACCACAAAAATCTTGAAAGAAGAAGATAAGTGTTTGAATCATGATACAACTACAGAAGGTAGTCCAGTCGGCAAAACTGTAGTCGCAAGATATAAGTGCGAGTGAGAGAGTGTTGAATAATGAGTGTGAGTGAAACGGCTATACAGTGTGTCGATTAACCCTACACGGTGCATGGGGTTAAAAGAAGCCTTAGTAATGACAAGAGTTGTAGTGTTAACAATTTAATTTTTATTAATTTTGAATTGGACATAATTTTTTGCTTTTGTTTATGAAGGAATATTCTTTTGTTTAAATTCTTAATTCTAAAGTAAATTCTAATTTTAAAGTAAAATTTTTTTATATGTAATTGCAGTACGGCATTTTTTTCTTTGCGGACAAGGGTTAACGATTTGAAAAAAATTTGTCCGCAGACACCCTTTCTGTTCGACAAGCAAGCACGCACTGAAATTTTGCAACTCAAAACCGAACGACTTCGGCAGCCGACTGGACTACCTTCGGTAGTTGTATCATGGTTTGAATCAAGTCGAAAAATTCTAAAAACTTTTTCCACATTACCATATTCAGATTTTTTTATTGTTAAATTAAACAGTTTTGGATTGGTTTAAGAATTACTTGTGATTTTATCTGGACTTAAAATGCTTGTCTTAAAACATAGTAGTACTATTTTAAGTTTTCATCGAGCAATAATTGCAAAATAATATTATTATTTTTATCGCTCCAATAATTATAGCTTCATTGCCATAAGCTAGTGTCTCACATCAGCAGAACTGCATATGCTACGATATTGTCTCTGCATTATAGTCAGCAGTTGCTAGAACCAGTTGGGAATCATACATGTAAAGGTAGCAAAAAAAAAAAAAAAGATTGAAAATTCTCATTTAAAGAATTTTCGGTATATTTTAAGATCGAGAAAAATCTTAAATTAAGTTCATTTTGTTCGTGAATTAAACCTGATATATCTATTTTTTTTTTAATTTTTGGTCTTATATTAAGATTTAATTTAAGAATGCATTAAATCTGAAAAGAAGATTTAATTTTTTTATCAGTGTATCTGCAATAGAAAGAAGACAATCCGTTTTATTCAGATAGCTCTAAAATTTAGTTTGCATAGTACCGGGCAGACTGGTGGACAAACGGACAGGTGGCTAAATCGACTCGTCTTGTGAGGCTGCTCAAGAATATGCATGGTAAAATATGGGGTAGGAAATGCTTCTATAATTGCAATGCAATTTAGTTTGCGTTGCTAAATTATAACCCTTCCCAAGGGTATAAAATGACAAGTCAAATCTGTGGGTACAGCTGGATATGCCTGGGTCTACAAAGGTCTGCGACCCAATAACTTCAACATTTTGACTGTCTACCTCACCGATGAACAAACAGAAGGACGGAGTTGCTAAATTACCTCTCCTTCTTTCCTGCTACATACAGTTGCACGGCTGAAATTGATGGATTCACCGCATTTCCCTTTGTAACTACTCATAGCTCGCTGGGAAATCATCGAGTTTCGCTTTTGGGATGGCGCATAGCATTCCATCAACTAGCTTCCTATGCGTGTAAAATTGATTTCATATCATCGTCGCCATCTTGACATTGATTATGTGCCTTAACACTTGACTGCCCCCGAGGCGGACTCTGAGCCAGAGGCACAGGAGAGCGTGAAAAAAGAAAAATATCAACACACCATTTAGCGCTAAATACACAATAAACTCGGGCGCACAAGAGCCTCCCGAGCGGCCAAGCGGGAAAGCGGGAGAGCGGGAGAGCGGAAAAGCGGTGTGGAGGGAGGAGCGTCTGTTGCTGTCCGAAAATTAACGCAAAATCAAAGTAAAAATGCGATAAATTGGCGACGACAAGCGCAACGCAGAGAAACAATAACAGCAACGGCGGCGGCTGGCGATGCTGACAACGCTGTGCTGTGCCGCGCTTGAAATGAGCGAAAATCGGTCGAGCATATCAAATTGAAAAACTCCAAGTTCCAAGACAACGCGACGGTTGCGGGGGATGCCGCTCCCGCTCTGCGGGGTGGTACATGATGCTTTTGCGTATCCTAGTGACACACAAACACAGCGAGAGATGGAAACAGACACCCACGCACAAGGAAGCGAGAGGAAAGCGCGTAGCGAAAATATCAGGGTAAAAGGAAAAGCGCTAGCTACAATAATAACGTTTGAATGCTGAGCTGGTGGGGGGCTGGCCCATGAGTGGCGAGAGGGGGTGGTGGCAGGGACAGGGCCAGATGGACAGGCAACTGAGTAGACGACATTCATTGCTGCTTTGGCAGGTTGTTAGGTTTCCGACTCTGTCAAGGGCGGAGATTGTTAGCAGCTTGATTCAATGACTGACTGAACTCAACCGAACTGAACTCGACTGAATTGAGCTTACAACTGATAGATTTCGGCATATTAGCTGGCGGATTAAGTGAGCTAAGTTCGGTTTTATCCATCTATCAGATCGTTACCAGACCATTATAATTCGATCACAACATAATATAACCTCCTTGCAAGTCTACAATATAGTTAACATTAATGGATCTACGAAAGTAATTCGATTCTGTATAGCGAATCTAAACCTTAATATAAAGTTAGTCCAAGACTTGCGCAACCGCCGGTATATTAACTGACGGTCAACTGGTAACATACCTTTCACTAAAACCATTGAGAAACCCAGTTAGTTTGACTGGCCAGTAATCTGGAGGTTAGGAGTTAACTCTCAAACCTAGGGGCACCTTTGCCGTTCTCTTTCCGAATCGCAGGTTACATCCTATCAACAAATGCTCTGTGATTCTTGGGTTAGGAATGTACATGCATATGTATGTGTGTATGTGCATAGCCCAAAACTGTGCCTCGACCATTACGGCAAAGCCCGGGAATAAAAGCACAACAAGCCGCACCCCAAACTTCGCTGGCATTATTCAATGCCTCCCAGATGTTTTCCTGGCTGCTGTTTTGTTGTTATTTTTGCCGGCTTTGGGGAAAGCGCAAAAAGTGTTCCTCCATCTGCCGCTTGTGTTGTTGCTGTTGTTGATGTAGTTGGCAAAAATTGTTGCGTTTCGCATATTAATTTCTTCCTGTCTTCGTGCGTCGTCATCAACATCAAGCTCATGATGATGAATTTTCCAGCAATTCGGTGAATGGCGTGCCAGTGTGGGTGAGCCAGCTCGCGTGTGTGTGTGTACACTCGCTCTTCGGAGCGACTCTCTTCGACCAGCGAGACTCTCTTCGCTGCTCTTATTGGTGTAGCCTTCCAGCAGCGTTCTGTGTTTGCCTTTTGGGACCAGCGACATCGGCAGCGGCAGCAGCAAGGTGTGTGGGAAAGCCTTAATCACATTGTGAGTCATGTGTTTCATAAATATTCAACACAAAATTATCATCGCAGTGATGAGCACTTCCAGTCAAAACAGAACAGAGCGGAAAACAGTGCAAAAACAAGAGCGAAACGCACATGTTAGCGGTGCTCGACCCACCCACCGCAACCGCCTCGCCTCTCTGCCCGCTCTGCCCATTCTGCCCACTCTCCAAGCTCTCTCTCACTCCACCCCCCGCATCATCTAGATCCAGAAGGGCAGCAGCCAGTCAAGCCCGGCACATGGCAGCCAAGCGCTCTGCTCTCGCGCTCTCCCACTCAGATGCACTCCGCTCCACTACACAAGACACCTTACATAGCTAGGGCGCTAAACTAACCGCTAGCCGTCTCGCTCGCACCCCCATTCGGAGAACGCGAGCGAGAGGGCGCGAACGAGAGAAAGGCTGCGCGTGCTTCGGCCGCACGAGTCACGAGTTGGTTCGCTCGCTCGGCCGCTGGTCGGGGCTTTTCCCTTTAGGCCTTGCTGGGTTTTCCAGCCTGCCTGACAGTGTCGCAGCTCGGCGTGATTTGGCCTCCTCTTTTGCCTTCGATTTTTTTTTGCTCCACGGACCAGTCCGGAGTTCTACGATTGGGTCCTGGGATAGTGGGATCGTGAGGGGAGGAGGGCTTAGATCTCCTATCTCAAAACTCCAATCTCCAAGTGGCGCCCCTTCAGAGCTGATTCTGTGAGGAGCAACAAGCCATTATCAACACCCCGAGCGTTCAGTTCAGGATCTTGGCTTCATTAATGCTGCGTACGCATACGCACCGTCGGCCCTTCTAGCTGCTGGTCTTGGTTCGACGTCAACTTCGAACACGCACGTTCGACGCGCTCGAGCTAACGCTCGTGCCGGACTCCGAACGCTGCCGAACGGCTCGGGCCAAGGAGCAGAACGCCCCCCAACTGTCCAGTCGAACGTGTGGGGGTGTGTGTTGTTGTTTACAATCACCCGTTCTGTGCCGGCGTGTTGGGCTGTTGCGTTCGGTGTACAGTGGGCATCCGCAGCATGTTCTTACGACAAAATGATCTGGCAAAGTTTTCAAAACTTGCTGTCTTTAGATATATTTGCGAGAAAGTAAAGTGCAAGCCTTTTTTCAATATGATTAATAAAACGATTTTACCGAAGAAATTAAATGCATAGCTATTTTAATTCATTTGTTTCAAACTTTCAAAATGTGAGTGATAAGTGATTTCAATATGTTGTCTAGATAAAAGTAAATAAATAGAGTTACAAATTATAAATGGATGTTTTTAAGTATCTTTAAAGATTCAATTCTAATGGCTATCGGGGGTCAATTTGAGGGTCATCCGTGCACATTACCACATTTTATTGTCGGAAATTATTCTAAATTAAAAGTAATGTCAATTTGAGGTGTATAGTTTATTTTTGGCCCACTGTGCGCTGGCTCGAATTGGTCGGATGGGTCTAAGTTCGGTCGCGTTCGGGTTCCTGCTACTGTTCGGGTGAGCAGGTAAAGAGCGACTCTAAGAGAGTAAGAGCATTGCGAGGGAGGATTTTCCTCTAGCGAGCCCGAAGTACTTTCGGCTTTTGCCCGAGTCGCGAGCAAATTCTCGTTATTTACGAAATTTTTCGAAAATTTAAGCAGGCAACACGACTATGCACGACAGCAGTATGATATTGAGTTCTGTGTAGTTAAGTCGGAATATTTCGTATAGTTCTCGTCGACTGTCGTGTGACATTTGTTCTCTAATTCAGAAACGCATACTAAACCACATCGATAATACAATTTACGAATATTCATAAAACAAAAACCATCTAAAATTTAAAATCTAAATTCGCTTCAAAAATATATAATAAATAAAACAACCAACTAATCAAATCAATTCGCCACAAAATCGCAACCATTTTTGAAAAATTCGTTTATTCGATTCCATAACACAAGCAAGCCACATTCGAGTATTTACCTGTTAAACCTGTAAGCAAGGGCAATTAGCTCTAAGTACATCCCGAACTTATGCAGCAAAATATTTCGAGTAGATTCCGCAATATAAAGCATTTATTTTACCAGCACCTGAATCATCAGAACTCGCGTTCTGTTTAATCTCTTCATCGGCATCATTAACATTAGCTCCAGAAATAGCAGCCTCTACTGCCACGATAAACAAACCCGAAAATAATTAGAAACAATTCGTAAACAAAAATTCCAAATAGAACTTCGCGTAGAGGGAAACCCAACTGGCGATCAGGTTCTTTTGCTCTCTTTGTCCGGGCTTTACTTTTTGGATATTTTCCACGCTTCGTTTTGTTCTAGTTGTATTTTTGTATTTTTTTCAATTTGCCCAGATAAACAAACAAACGAAAACTGATTCACGCTCGCAGCACACGAAAACATTTTCAATTAAATTTTTGGACCAAAAAGCCAACCGAACGAAGGCAACCTAAAGAAGAGCGGAGCACGGACAACTGTTTCTGTTTTTCCCACTGAATTTGAATATTTTGAGCGTTCCATAATTTTGTTTCCATCACCATGGCATTCCGGTTCTCCAGCACCGGACCGAGTTGAGATCCCATTGAAACATTTTCGCCAAAATCTGTTGTGTTTGCCGTATTTTGTATTTGGTGCTTTCCGAGCGCAATTGTGCCAGTGTGAGCTGCCAATATATTCGGCCATGTTAATTGAATATGCATTCCTCCCAGTGATTTTTGCTTTTCATTTATTTGGCCTGGGATATTATATTTGAGTATTCAGTAGAACTTGTTCAGTCGCTTTGATGTGGCCCGTGTTGAATGTAAATGAATTTCTCTCGCCCAAAGTCAAAACCACTTCGATTTTCAATAAGTGCTAAAGTAGTCCAAAAGTGCTTCACTAATTTACTATTTTTCTGAATTTGAGTTTTGTGTTGCTGAAGACTTCTAAACGGGCCAAGAGATTGATAATGATATTGCTGAATCGATATGAAATATTTATTCACCAAATGAGTTGAAGAAGTTATTTTTTCGATTTTTTATTTATAGTGCCTAAAGAATGCATTTGTTTAGCTGTGAAGTGCCTATAAAAGTATTTGTGTGCACTGTAATAAGTCACTTTGATAACTTTGTAGAACCGATTCAAGATTAAAACATAAAAATATAAAATAAACTTGTTCTGTTTTGGTTTTTCTGTTTTTCTTGACCTTTTCGAATTTTGACAATCCGAAGAGGAAGCAGAAATTTAACTTTTCTTTGAAAGCAGCAATCGATATATAAATAAATATTAACGGCAATGTCGGGCAAAGTGTTCAGATAGAATTTTCAAACAATTAAATTCACAGCGTATCGGCGAGTCGAAAATGTATTTCAGACCATTTGTACCTGGAATAGCGTTCCCAATTACCAATTACCCATGCTTACAGAGAACACGAACAATACTCACGATACACAAATTTTAATTCGATTTTAGAAACAAGCAGAAAGATCACATAGAGAGCGGCAAGAGATAGATATAGAGAGTACATGCGTGTGTGCTTAAATACTGGAAAATTTATATAAGATAAATATTATAAACACCAAGCCAGCCGTATATACATTTATAGCGGGCTAACCACACAAAAGTAACGCCGAAAATCAAACACAGTCAATCAATAAGTAACAGACAATTCAAGTGAAAATCAGAAACAAATCAGAAACTGCTTAAATAAAAAGTGCTAAAAAATAACGTTAACAAAAACTCGAGCAAATAAACAACACCCATTTTCAGAGGAAGAAAATCAAAAGCGTCCAGGGAATCGGTGCAAATCGTTAAACATTTTTTCTCGCAAAGGCGCCACGTCCAAGAGCAAATCGTTCCATATGGTTCATATTATCGAATTGGTCGGCCAGCCGAAGGTTGAGTTTGCTCAACAAGTTACTGTGAGTATCAAATCGGGGCTCAAATGAATTTCTTTCCTTGCGGGGAGCGCGTTGGTGCGGGGAGCGAGGACGAAAGGAAGTTGCAGTTGGGGAACGAAATGATAATAAATCTTGTTGTCCGTAGTCACGTAATGACAACTTAATACAAATACATATGCATTCATCGCCGCAGCCGCACACATTGTCACACGCTCACTAACGCACTTTTTATTATGTTGTTGTGGCGCTTTTTCCCTCCCGCCCCTCCTTTTTTGCCCTTGGCTTTGTTCAACATATTTTGACAATTAATCATTCGCTGCGTCTGGGTGTCCTTCCCAGTATGTGTATGCGTGTTTGCGGCTACATTTTTTGTTGGAATTTCGAAATCAGTGCGTCTGTGTGTAGGTCAATGTGACTTCGGCTTGACTGTCTGCGTCTCTCGACCATTAACGCTCCGCCATCTTCACAATGGCTAACTTATCCGTTTCTGGACGATGTCCTTGTTACGAGAGCATTGGTCGCCTTAAAGTTCTCTTCTTCCTTTGAAAGAAAAAAAACTTGAGAGCGCCCGAAAAGTAGACTACGATTCGACGGAAAATTAAACGAAGCATGAAGATAATAAAATACATATGCCGTGAACTTTAAGAATTCGCCAGATATCTCATATAATATAAAGTTTGATATTTTTTAAAGTACTGGCGAGTGTAAAAACTAGGAGTTTCTTTAAATCTGGTAACTGCTTCAAAACATTTTTCAATCATTACAAATTGTAACTTTGCCGACTGTTAACTTATCTTTATTGTTTTAAGAAGACGAAAAACTACTCGAAGTTAAAAAATATTTATTTATTTCCTTAACTAACTAAGTTTAGCATACACTGTTAAACTTATTTATTATTTACCGTACACTCAAAATATATAAAACAAAATAAAAATGGCAAAAGTATTATTTTATGTCTCACCGACATTTTTTTTTTTTTTTAATATTTTTTAAAAAGAGTCCTTTTAGAAGGAAGGTCGTATAACAGTCGGCAGCGAAACTATTTACTAAGTTGATTTCAGCTAAAGATTTTAGTTACCAAAAATAATAAAATATTTTTATTGGAGGACTTTCAAAGTGTTCAAGTGATAAAATTAAAAGTGTATCAAGTAATCAATGTGAAAAGTGCTTAAATATTAAAACTTTTATGCAATACAAAAATTAAAGTAGTATTATAAATTTTATTAAATTAACATGCTTGATTTCTAAATTACTTATTTAGAAATTAAATTGTGAAAATGTAGTGTGTGAATTTCTAATAAATCAGTTTTTAAACAAGTCTCAATTGTTTAAAGCGCTTAGGAAAGTTTATTTCGTTGGAAAATGTCTGTTTAAAAAGTTAGACCACTTCAAGCTTAATAAAAAATCCTCATTTAAGTAAAAATCTTACATTTAAAATCAATCCAAAATTTACAAAGTGACTTTAACCGATTTTACTGTTATATACAATAAAATTTATGCAGGATTTTAATTCTTGTTTGCTGAAAAACATTTCAATTGCCCTGAAAAATGAAATACTTTATATTATAGATCAATTTTAATTTTTAACCACATTCACATAATTGAGGGCTTATCGACAAGTTAATTAGGAGATTTTTAGATTACAAAACGCTGACGTTTTTTTTTTTTTTTGACAAGATCCAAGTTAACAATTTTATTTAAATTCCATAGGATTCGCACTAGATTTATGTGTGCAGATTAGGTGGATGTTTTTTATCGCTTGAGGTTTATATTTGTTCGAGTTTTACCCCATGCTTGGAGGTCCTTGTTCAAATCAACGGTCCTTTTTCTAAACTGCTTAAGTGATGCCATCTTCGATTTTTAAATGCTAAATTTTTTCAAATATACGCCTAATAACGTATCAATATCTTTTATTTATTCATTATCGTTCACTAAAAGTTCGAAATCATGTTTGCAGATAGGTGCTGTTCGTAACTAGGGTCTTCATTCATTTTTTTTTAAATAAGATTATAACGGACTGAAAGAAAGGCCAAATATATTGTCAAACTAATATTCAGATTTTTTGTATTTCTTTAATGTTTTGAAGGTAAAGGTTACATCAGTATTACCGAACTTTTTAGAACTCGATCTTACTATTATTTGTTCATATCCACGCTCAGGAATCCAGATTATTTTTTACCTGGCACTGAAACCTTCCAAAGCTTACTATTTATTATAAATCAATAATCAATATTCATCAATAATCATTGTGTTGGTTATCTCGTCTCCACTTGATAATTCTCCATTCCATATGGTAGTACATCTGTCCTACTTATTGATTTATCTACTTTTTCATTCTCTTGCTCTTCGGTCTCTTGATGCTCCAAAGTTGCCAACCGGCTTTTTGGAATTTTCAAAAAAGAACTTAAATTCTAATCGGACTTACATTTATTTCTGTTGCGTTGAATAACAACGGCTGTCTCGCTTGCTCTCCCCTATCTATCTGTTTCACTTTCAGCTGACTGCTTTATCAGTGTGTGTGGGTGTGTGCCCCACATGCTGTTGTTGATGTTGCTCCAATTGCTGTTGTTGTTGCTGTTGTTGTTGTTGCCGTCCGCTTGTCACCCTCTTTTCTCTTATTCTCTATTTTTTGATTTTATTACAACGCCAACGCAGAAAAGTCTGTTACTTTGGGATATTGCGTAAATTTCATTGTGTATTTCACTTTTATGGTGGTGGCTGTCTAGGATCGGGCATAGATGGGGGTTGCACAGGACAGGGCTTTGACGGGTGTGCGGCGAGGGTGGTACGTGCTGCGTGCTGCGTGCTGCGTGCTGCGTTAGATGACGTCGCCGGCGTTCTTTGTTGTGCTTTGTGCGTGCGTCCGTTCGCCTGTCCTCTCCTCCTATCCCCCCAGTCCTTCGCCGCATCCACCCGTTTCCTACTTATTCCTGTGTCTGCTCTTACACTCATCCTTGGCGGGGGATGCTCGCTCTCTTCTTATTCTTCTTATTCTAATGATGACACATGCGTTCTCTGTCCTCTAGTCCTCTCCCTCGCTCGCCCTATTGTTGTTCAATATTTTGTGCCACTTGTTTTGAATTTTTCCACATCCTTTTGTTGCCGTTCGGTTTTTGTTGGCATTACGTGTTAGCTAACTTGCTCGTTAAATGGTTAAGTGGAGCAAAGTCGTTGACACAGTTCTTTTGAGGCCCTTTTCTTCCCCTTCGCTCTTGCCGATTGCACTTTGGGCCATGAATGAGCGACACGAATTGTATCTGCTAAAGGTTATATCCTTCCTGAGGCAGTAAGTTGGTTTAAGACCGCTTAGATCTAGGCAGACTGATTTTACTAGCGGACAAACACGGCGGAAACTCGCAATCCGCTTTAGTGGACGAAAATTAGGCACAAGGACCTCTATCAGTTCTAAGATTTTGCCCTATGCCACAAAAATTGAATGGAATTATTCCATTATTCCAGATTATTCTTGTAACTGTTATACGCATTTGAAAGCAAACCCAGAGAAATGGCTAATATCTATGAATAATAAGTGGACTGCCAAATTATGCAATTAAATATTAAAGGACTCGGCTTGGTTTTTTTTTCTTTTCTTGTGGTGAAAAAATAAGTTCAATTGATTTCAACTCTTCCAGCCAGTTCAATTATCCTTTAAGCACGCCCCTAATCGGCTTCTCCTTTGGCGGCGCTTTCATCCGCACTTGCCACTTGGCACAATCATACACTTCATTTTCCACTTCATTTCATAATTTCACCCTTGAAACCAATAATCTTGAATGTGGCCCGCAAGCCGCCCAGAGGACACCGAGAGCGTTCGAAGGAGTCGGTTTGTCATCCGCCGGCGTAATTTACCTTCTGACAGCCACTCCCCCGCCCGCTTACAGCACACCTTACACACCTGGGGACGCATTCAACAGCCCGGCGAGGCGCACACACATGCAGCGCTATTAAGTTACTTGCCACTGCAAATTACTTGGGAAAACAAAGCGGAAGGAACAAAAAAGCGAGGGGAAACAAGACAGACCGCAGAGCCAGGACGCTAGGACGCTAGGACGCCTTGACGTATGCAACAATAATAATAACGGGTTGTGGTCGCCGTGCAGCCTTTGTTATGCCTGGCCCGGTATTTTGTAAGCCGTCAAGCATTTACATGCCATTAGGGCCTACGGGAGTGGGTGACAGGCGTATAAATATTGAAAAGCGCCAACGCCCTTTGTTGGCTAGCTGGTAATTGCTTAAGTCGGCAAATTGTCCAGCCTAATAAACATAAATAGTACCCAAAACGGGAAGGCAAACGACTCAGCGTAAATTTGTGCGCCAGTGGAATTTCCCTAAGCCTAATTGATTAGCAATCCTAGGTCCTGGAATTTGAATGGGTTAAATAATTAAAGTACTATTAGTCTCAACAGATACTTACTAAAAATATGTTCAGTTCGTGGCTAGGTGGAATTGGGCAAAATCGGAGGTATTAAAAATTTGACAAGACCCGTTTTTAAGACCAGTCAATAAATATACTTATGGGGCTTGTAGAAAATAAATCTTGAAAATAATAAAATAAAATATTAATATAAAATAGTTATGTAACAAAAAAAATCGTTATATAAACTATAATATTGTTACATGAATTCCACACTTTTGAGTACTCAAAATTTCTTAATACGATGCTTATAAATTTGTTACCACGATAGTATACAAATCTCAATCTCTTTGAAAAGCACTTACTTCCAGCTAGCGCTATTATTAAAATAATACTCGAAAACACAAAATTAAGATACAGGGGATAAAGAGTATAAAAACTATACCATTGAATATGCGTTTTATTTTAAAAAATATTAAATTTATACCAAACTCGTTATACTACTTTAAAATATATTTAATAAAACGCGTATGAAAGTTAAATGTTTGTGTATGTTTTTTTTTTGTGTTATATTTTGAATTTTAATTTGGATATGGACCAGCTTAGGTAATGAATATTTTTTGCTTAAATTTTGTTGTACATTATTAAAGTTTATAATAAGAATGAAATTAAATATCATATATTTCAAGCACAATCGCATTGGCAATGAAGCCAATCTTGCTTCAATATTATTTAAAGGTGATTTCGTTAGCTTTCATATTTACAATTATTACTAAATTTAAGTTCGTTACATTGTTAAATGACTATGGAATGTGGTTTAATTTGCTTTAGCTTGTTTAACCTTAATTTATTTTCACATTTTTAACTTAGATACTTCAGGCTCCTGAGAATAAACAGAAAGTTTTATTAAAAATCATTAAAATATTACAGCCTTAGTCTTTTCCCTGTGAACGGATAATATAATCCCCTTATATAAAACTGGCAATACGCATTTATTCTAAAACTTTGAGGAAATTTTTTTTGAATCAAAGTATTTCAAGACAGCTAGGAAGTCATATAGAGCAACTGAAGGAGAAAGATAATGGATTTTCTTAGAAATGACTTCTCCATTCCCGAAAGTAGTTATGTCCGTGGTCAGTCAGTGGACGGAAATTCAATTTAACCTTCGGGAAGGGTTTATTCACTTGACTCATTTTCTTTTAGAATGTCTCTCTTCAGCAACTGCTAATACCTTCCGATTTCGTTACGCTTGGCCGGGGAATGATTTGCATTTTTTATTAAGTATGTCGAAGGGCACGCGACTCCGTCCTGCTCGGGCTTTAATTTGAGCTTCTTGATTATTTTAGGTGACAGTTTTATAGCTTTGTTAACAGGGCGCACAGACTGCACCCCGGCTTCGACTCAGGTTCAGCCTCAACCTCACAAATGGTCTGGCCAACGCTTTCCCTCTTCTGTTGTGCTTGGCATGTTCAGCGCTGATTATGCTTTGTTCCATCGGCGAAAAACTCACCCCCAAACAGGGAAGCGGGGAAACTTATCGCCGCAGGCCAGGGGCGAGGGCGTCGGGGCGGGTCGGGCATTAGAATTACTTGCGTGATTAACGCACACCCTCGAGCGTGTCCCCCGCCCATGGGGCCAGGTCTTATCTATGGCTGCCTGCCTTAATTGTGGGTCTTCCATTTGACTATCGATCGATTTTCGATTCCATTCAATTCGATCATCGTAATGAGGCAACTTCAAAAGCTGCACAGCTCATTAGGTTTCCCGCAGCGAGCACGGTACATGTTTTAGTATATATTGGCTATATATTTTCCGACTTTGGACTTTTTCTCAGCTCCGATTTCCTCCTCCTGTTCTGCCTTTGCCTCGGCTTCTGCACGTTTTTCTTTGTTTTGTTTATGGCTTCTCAAAATAGCTGGTTCTAAATGTAAACAAAAGCGCAAAAATACCAAAAATGAAAATGGGCAACACAAGGAAAAATCTTACAGCTCGCAGTGGCAGCAGCTGTGTGCGTCATGTGAACAAATTTTCCAGATGCTTTCCCGTGCTAGCCGCTCGCCCTCTCCCACATGTACTTTGCATACTTTTTAATGCCTTCGCCAAAGTGCAAAACCGCATGAAGAGGCCTTTAGCTTTCGACTTTTCGCTCTCTTTTCGGTGGGAGAACAATAAATTGTATTTCTGTTTATTATTTATGTTCCGCAGCAGAATGTTTACGGTCTCCTTCATACATACATACATACATATATGGGCCATTTTGCTTTTGTTTTTTGCGTTTGCCTTATACGCTAATTATTTTCTCCCCAAATCCTTAACCTTATCGATATTTCTCTCTGAGTAGCCACACTTTGGCCAGTTGCTCTGGCAGTGAGCTTGTTTTCCATTTCCACATGGCAAATAAATCAAGGCACACGTAGCGAGGCAAACTCCGAGAGAGGAAGCCGAGTGTTTATATTATGCAAAGGGAAACTCAGCAAACACAACCGCTAATTGTCGATAAACAACCAATAAAATACAAATTTCCCAAAAGCATTTATCAAAAATAATATAAATAATAACAATAACCGCACAACCACACAGGCAGAGGCGCACACACCAGCCAGCACTCGAGGACGATAAATAAAAATGGCAATAGGAAACCTGGAATGGGTCTTGAGTGGGTGAAAAGCAGCAACTGAAGGAGAAGAAATGTATGGAAAATAGTGTATGACAGCTCATAAAAAATAATGTCGTATTCATTAAGGGTGGCAGCCAACCTGTGCGGGTCGCATGTGGGCGAGGGATGTGGCCGGGAGTTGCCAAAAGCGAGTTCCACTTTATTTACGACAGGAAGTGGGCCAGAACAGCAACAGCCACTTGAAACGCACGCATGCAATGCTCCGTGGGAGCGGTGGTGGGAACGGAAGAATGGGGGCACAAGGGTGACAGTCCAGATCCCAAAAGGAACTTAAGGCATTGCCTTTGCCTGAACTGGAGGATTCTTGAAGTACTTAGGCCGCAGGGAACATCCTTAGCGAATTTTGATCGATTTGTCTGCTTGTTGCAAAGCAAAAACGTGAAGAGTCCGAATTCTCTTTCGCTTACAATGGTTCGATGAAGCTAAAATCAAATTGACATTTAATTACGCTTAAAACATCCTAGGGCCTCTTAAATCTGTAAACAATATTATATAAAAATTAGCTTCGGCCTTTGAGGCGAGCAGTTTCTTACAGTGTGCGAAATAATCGTTTCTTCAAATCGATAAGAAGAATTCTCATATTGAGAACGTTTTCTTGATTTAAGAGGAAGTCTTATCGCTTTCAAGAACGAATCGTTCTCAATAAAAATAAATCAAAATAAATCTATGAAAATGAGATCATAGTTACCATTTTTTTAGCTTAAAAAGCACAGACTTGATTTTATATTTCTGTTGTAACTTAATACGTTCTTCTCAAAGAAACAAAATCAAGAACAATTACGTCTCGCCGTCAGAATGCCTTTTCGGGGGAAAGTAAGAGGAAATGCTCTTGGAAAAAATCGTTTTAAATTTTTTTGGTTATATAGATTAAAAGATATGTTTTTGTTCTCAAAGTTATATTATTATTCTTACATCATACACTCCATAAATTCTTTCAATACTTTCTTTGGTTCAGCCTGGTATTCAAACCCTTTACGATAATCAATATTTTGAAAAAGGAAAGTACCCAATATTTTGGGGAGACGGGTAACGCCTTGTGACATTGGCAATGTCAAGGATTGAAATAATGAATGAATGAATGAATGACACCCTGGCAGAATGTCAGTTCTCCTTTCCCAGCGCCTGTGCAGTTGTAGTAATTTTGTTGCTGCCGCTCCTGCTTTGTATTCAGCGTTTGTTGTTAAAGGTTTGCGTGCTGAAAGTTTCGAAAGTTGTTCAAGTAAACACGGGACAGCGTGTTACCGGAGGGAGGGGAGAGTTTGTTAGCTGAAACATGCAAATGTTACAAGGTGTTATGCTTTATGTACATTTAATTGAGACTTATTAGGTAGTGAAGTGTACAATAGTTAAATGCGGTTGCTAGTTTGGCTTGTTGATAGTGTCGTTAGTGGTGCGACTCCCCCGCCGCATCGAAATCGATTTTAGGAGCGCTGTTTTATTAAAGCCGCTTTCTTTATTGGGTGAGTGTTTTGTGTAGGACTGGTTACAGGCTACTTTAAAACTAAACACTACTTTCCTGGCCTAATCAACCATAGGTTTTCACAGAATATGAGAAAGTTGCGATGCCAGAGTGCATATCCCTACAAGAGCCCGAAGCGAAGCCCCAGCAAACAACTGAGAAATGTATTGGCAGTCCGTCGTAACCAATCCCCCCGGACCAGCCCGGACTCCCAGCCACCTCTCACTCGCAGCAACAACTTGGGCTACATTAGACGCCGCCACTTCAATGCGCATTTCAAGTTGTTTCTCTCGATTTTCTGCGCGCGGTGTACAGGCAGGCTGGCGTTCGAGTTAGTTGCACTTTTCTATTTTTGGGTTCAAAAATACAAAAGCACGAACGGACCCCGCCCTCGCACCGACCCCTCGCGGACTGCCTTTCAGCATTTTGCTTTCTATTTTCAATAGACGTAGTTCGGCCGTTGTTGTTGCTGTTTTCTTGTGCCGACAAACAATAAAAATGATGCGTTGTGTTGCAAAAGCGCTGCTGTCCACACCAGACCGGCCCGCCCCCGCTGGAAACCGCTGTCCGCTCCATTCCCCTTCCCATTTCCCACTTCCACCCGGCATGCCCACGTGCAGCATAGCATATGTTGCAACTCTGTTGGCGAAATGAAAAGCGGAGATGTAAAAGGAATAGGAGAAAGAGAAAGAGGCGGAGGCGGAGATTTTCGCCCATTGATATTGATGAAAACGACGTCCAGTTACAGTTCGTTGGCTTTTGCTGCATTTCAAGGGAACAACACGGAACGCGCTCCGGGTGAGATAAAGACGGGTTCGCAACGAGAGGGCCTGAAACAGCTGAGGATATGCAAATGGTATATATTTTGTCAAAGCATAAGGGCTATGTTTGGCAGGGATATAAAAAATACATGACACATGTAGCTCACAGATACTAGTGCCGTCCATGCACAGATGCAGATGGAGATAGAGTCGGAGACTGAGACAGAGATGGAAATGCATATGCATTTTTTATCCGCTGATTGGGAGATATTCTAGAGTGAGGAAGTAAAGTCGCCAATCTCCACTAATGTAGAATTCCCTTTGCTTCAGTTTCTGAAAGACCAAGACTAGATCGAGGCCAGGAAGAAGTCTCGAAACTAAACGGATTTGGGCCTAGTTAAAACAGAGTTAAGGCATTGGTTTTCAACTTGCAACAGGCTTTCCTCTAACAGTTTCTATTTTCCGACCTTTGGTAACTAATCTGCAGCTCTTTCTCGCACCTTCTATTGTCTGCTAGCCTGGCTTAATTTAACGCTCGACGCACACGCATAACCCATTTTGCCCCGGACCCCGACCCCGCTAAATTGTCACTAATTCGCCGCCTTCTGCTCAGCGTTGCATGTCCTTCCACATAATTCAGGGCGCGAGCAGCCAGGGACTAACAACTGCAATTGTTCGCAAGAAAAGGAAAACTTAATAATTGCCGCGGCACAACACTTTAATGTCACATACCAGCACACCTCCACCCTTAGCCAGAGTCCCGGGGCAGAGTCGCATGTGTTGTCCGAGCCAGGGACTTTTATGCAAATCTTCGCCACTCGCTGGGGGATGAGACTTGAAAAAGTGACAATGCAGAACCCACACCCAGACACGTGCAGAGAAGATACACGAGGCAGGACACTCCTCCTCCTTGGCTGGCGGCAGAATAGGTCTGCCTTGACTTTTTCCCACACATTTCATGCCTCCGTTTTTATCTTTTTTTGCTGTATGCAAGTTTGTGCAACTATTTTCCATGCGCATGGGCACAAAAAGGCAACCACCGCTCGACTACTGCCAACTGCGAGCCGGGGGAAGTCCCCAGTCTCCGACGGAGCCTTCGCCCCGCAGCCCCGTCCACAACCCTTAGCCCAGCATGTGGCCAGTGGCAGGCAGCCAACCAGAGCGTAGTGCAAACTGGAGCATTGAAACTATTTATTTGTTGTTGCCTCGACGGAGGGGAGGAGGCGGGGATTTTTTCCATTACACGCTCGTTTATTACGGGAATTCCAGCTCACGCCTAAATGTATGCAGTTTTTCTGCTGCTGCTCCGGAAAAGGCCGAGGGCTCCAGATGCAAGAGATTCCATTCAATCAGTGGAGCTCCCATCGTCCTTTGTCGTCCGGCCCGCGGTCACAGAAGTCTTAAGCCCTCGCTCCTTCGCTTCTTCGCTCCTTCAAATTCCTGCGCAGCGCACAAATTAAGCGATTTCCCCCTCGCTCTCATCTCGATTGATGGCCCACTGTCAATCGCTAAGCTCCTCAGTCAGAACCTGAATCACAATCAGAGTCGGAGTCAGTCTTTTGCAAGAAAGTTGAGGGCGCGACCGGAGACAGAGAGAGAGCGCAAAGAAAAAAGCGGAGAAAGCGAAACTTTTTAATGATGTAAAGTACAAAGTTTTCTGTCTTGTCGCTGGCGCAAGTAACTTGAGTAAACTTTGAGTTATGCCCTCCCAGCCTTAACATAGATGCGAAGCGAATCCGGGGCAGCGGCGGCTACGGCGACAACCTCAAAGAGCAGTCGGCAGCGACAAGTTGGGAGGACATCCTTTCGCGTTTCGCCTTTCGCCTTGCGCCCACAGGGAGCCGATCGATCGATGCCCGGTCTGCGGGGACTGTGGCTGGTGTTTTGTCGTTTGTTAAAAGTTTTCAACACTCATTTTTATTATGACATACGCGAGAAGTACGAACCGAATTAGTGGGGATGCTGGGTGCTGGCGAGGAAGCAGCGAGGAAGCAGCGAGGAAGGGCTGCAAATGGGTGCGCTAATAAAATGCCAATTTGCTGCCATTGAATGGCTGCTTTATTTGCCGCCATTACAGCTCGTACGCATAAAGGGCGATGCCATGCACATACGCGCACGCACACTCATGCGTGCCCCAGGACCTTCTCCTGGAGCAATTTTATGACGGCAACATTTACACGCATAAAATATGCATGATAAACTTTGTTGTTGCAATAAATCAGCCACGGCAGCGGCGGACCCCGAAAATTGTGCAACGCCTTGCCCCGCCTGATGCGATTACAAAACCATTCCGAGTCCAAGGCTCCCCATAAGGGCTGCTTATTTATGTCCTGCGTGATCTGCGTTCATCGGGATGCGGTCGTAATGAGTTCCTGCCGCAAATCACTAGCTGCCTGGCTGGCAACCGGAGCCTCTGTCCCGCTGTCAAACTACTTAAACTGCCATTAAGCTATCGAGAGTCCTGGATGCCACGTGGGGGCGGGGGGTGCGAGTAAAAACTTTTGCGGGTTCCTCAATCAGAAATATTATAAAAAGGACGCCCACACCCAGCTTTGTTAGAGGTGCAAATGCCTCAAAAACAGACAGACCAAGTCCTTCCGCACACCATCCCTTCGACCGCCAGCTGCGAACTTTTTGGCCATTGTGTTTTGACTGCCTTTGTTGCATGCATAAAATATTTATGCGCTGGAAAATATGCAGCAACAAAAGCGGTACTCCTTTGCAGCAACTCCAACGCCAATGCCGTCGTCTCCATGTGCGTGCAACTTTTCACACTCAAATGAAATTACGAGAAAAAAGAAAAACTTTGCTACTTAAATGTAGCGCTCTCGCTGCTCTCCCTCCCCCGATTTCTCCTTCCCTCGCCAGTTTATTGCTTTCTGCACTTTATCAACCATTTTTCCATGGCTCAGTGAACGCTCAATTGCTGACTGCCGGAGCGGGGCGCGAGGGAGCGAGAGAGACAGTAAACTTTTCATTAATAACGATTTTCCATTAACTATCGATTGATTTCGAGTCCCGAGGACAGCAGCATCCCGGCAAGTCGCAAGTAGCGAACGCACTTCAGACAATGCCTGCAACCGGCAGCTACAACAAAAACAAAAGCAAAAGCAAGAGCAAAAACAAACACAACAAGAACAACCACAGCCACGCCAACAACACTTGAGTCTATTTAAAACGCAAACAACAATAAACCGCCGGAGGGTGCAGGTTGATGATGGGAAGGGGGCTGGCCGGGGCTCATAACCGAGGACAACGCCGCCACCGCCGCCGCCGACAGGAAAAACTCATTGAAAAGTTTTTCTTTTTTACACTTGGCGTGCTCTCCCGTTCGGGAGGCACTCCCCCAACCACCTCCCACACCTAAGCCGTGTATCGCAGGAGGAAGTTTTTAATTTTGAATCGCGCCACTGCCAACTCTGGCTGATTTTAGGCCGAGGTCCCAGAACACTTTTCTTAAATAAGTGTTATAGGCGTTGGGTTTGGTCAAGGGAAGTTGGGCAAAATAATACCCCAAGAAATGCTTCGATGTGCCAATAGCTAAACTTTAAGCGCAGAGTGCATTCCGGGACACGCACCTTTAAATAGGCACTAATGTTGGGAGTCAGACAACCCCGCTACACATAATTGATCTATGTGTGACCTCGAGTTGGCTAGATCCCTTCACAATAAGAAATATGAGGTCGCTAAACATAAATATTCACTTTAAATATTGAACTCAGTGCTAGAAAAATTAAAGAACACCTTTAGTAGCAGCCCGAAACCAATCACTTATTTATAGAGATTCCATATCGCTTTTGGCACACAAAACTTGATGTCAAAACTTCATCCCATTTCCGAATTCTTTAGAGTATGGTCACCTCTCCGCCCATCAGCTTCTCCTCTAAGGACAGGGGTCCTTGTTGCTACGACTGCCTGCTCGGCTGCCCTTTGTTTGCTCCTTCGACTATTACGGGTATTTCCTTTGTGTAGGTCGCCGGCATTGCGTTTTCTGATATTTTTTCTATTTCTCCCGGTTTTGTTTTGCTTCCACCATTTTTATATAGGCAAAGCCTCGCGCGCCCAATATATATAAATTATTGCATAAAGTTTGGCGCTAAGTTGCAAAAAGTTTCCTTTTCATTGCCGCTGCTGCTGTGGCCACCGCGACGACGGCGGCGCAGGCGGAGGCGGAGGCGGAGGCAGCGTGAACGACACACAATAGTCTATAAATCTTTATGGTCAACAGAGATTACATGGGCCCAGACGCGGCGAAGAAAGCCTTCATGTAGTTTACTGCCCCTGGCTCCTGGCTCCTTTCCCCTTTTGGCCTTAGCAGCTTTTTAGGCGCTGTGTGCGTTGTTTTGATTTGTGTGCGCTCCTATGCCAGCTGTAGTGGCAGTTGTTGTGGCTTTTCCGATTGTTACGGCGGGGATCGAGGGCCAAGCAGGCAAAACGGGGGCGGGAACGAAGCATATGGTCATAAAAATGCGGTGCAGACGGGGTAGATACTAGATAAATCATGCCAAAGCCCCGAAAAGTATGCAATGCTGGCGGCGAATGAATAGAAAATTCTTGTAAAAATCAGCGATGGGAATCCCCCGAGTTCAGCAGTTGCAGTTCTCCCGGAGCACACCTTTAATTGCTCAAATTGTTCTCGTTCCGTGCGACCTTCGACGAACGACTCGCAATTCGATTTCTCGTGGCCCCATAAACAACTTTTCAAAGCATAAAAAAGGAGAAACGTGTATAGGTTTACCGTTAGTATCATTTTACATAAAAATGCAATAAATAGCTCCAACAAAATTTATGGTTAGCGAAGGGAAGGAAGGATGAAAGGACTGCCCCTTCCCCCGCGCTGGACTCACTCGTAAATGTCAAATGTCGTGTGCGCTGGGCAAGGGGCGCCTTAAAGTATGTTTATAAATTGCTCTAAATAGCAATAGTCTCAAGGAGTGCTAGAGCGCCGGGGCACTCGCTGTGTCCCGGTGTCGTGTCATTTGTTCGTTTTCTTTATTAGTGTCATGTATTTTTATAGTTCAAAGGACATTTGAATGATTGAATGAACTGTTTGTGCCCCAACCAGCTGCCCCATATCCCGTCCCATCCCATCGCTTCCCCGGGGTGGCTTGCTTGACCGAAAACGAGTTGCGCGCATGATTTCTTCCCTTGCAGCGACGGGCTGCCCTTACGTGCGGTCAGCTCCTGCTCCTAGTCCTACTCCTGGTCGATGTCCTGGTCAGCGGCGGCGGCGACGGTCCCAGGCACGTTTTATCATGGCCGGCTCGTTGTTGGTGTGGCGACTACATCAAATAACGACTATTGACTACGCCTGTGTGGCGCTTCGTGCCGTCGTTTCCCGGCCCACACCCCGCATGCACGTGTAGGGTTACACGTCCTCTCCTCGCTCCTTGCTCCTCGCTCCTCGTAGTCCCCTGACCCAGCACCATCCCTCCCGAGACCCTGTCGCTGCTGATGATGATGTTGTCGCCAGTGTCGCCATCGTCGCTAGAGCCGTCGTTGGCGATGGCGATGACGAATGAAAATCAATATTTATTAGATTACTTTCGAAATTTTATACGAAAATAGAATTTTTATGACATTTTTTCTTCTGGTTTCGCCCTGGGCCAACTTTGCCATGCGCCTGGGTGTGTAAAAGTGTTTGCAATAATCAATTTTTGGGGTAATCTTGAGGGCAAGCTGTGATGCCGGCTTTAAAACGGGCTTTAGCCGGTATATGTGTGCCTTTAAGCTATTTAAGTTGCTTTTATCAGCCATCAAATCTAATTGTAGTGTATGCTTTCCACCCCAAAACTCATAATGACTTAATTATGCCCCCAATTTGGCCAATTCTCTGTCCTACTCTCTTCTGTATCACTTAATATTAAGCCCGTGTCCTCCCTTGTCTGTCTTTGCAGGTAAGTTGCCATCATCCATTAATACCACCAGCCATCAAATTAGTAAGTACACAAAACGAGCTGCTAACACTTTTTATGTGCCTCTTTAACTGTATGCCCCTCTATCTTGGAACCTCACCAATACATGTATATGTCTGTGTACGGGAATATAAAGCAAATGCATTTTAGTGCCCTCAGTTGACCTCGTTTGGGGCTTGTTTTTATGGCTCAGGCGAAGCCCAAGCGATGATGCTACTCACGTGGCTCGAAACTAAAAGCTCCCCCGAGTGCCTGCAGTGCCTTCTTCCTCCTTCCTTCTGGTGCTACATGTATAGTTCGGGTCTGGGCTCGTCCCACCCCCGGGAGTCACTTAATTATGAAGCTGCACATGAAGTAAAACGTCATAAAGCGTCGAGTTGAGTTGCGCCGAGCGGAGTTCGGTCGGTTGACTTGGGTTGGGTACGAGTAGCATCATCAGTCTCCGGCTGTCTGGCAGTGCCTCTTACATATTCTTTTTTGCAGGGCGGGGGCTTGGCGGCATTCTGCAGTTAATTTTCCGTTGCTAAATAAACTGTTTATGGCATTTATGCCGAAAATTTTTGGCCAAAGCCCCAAGCCAGAGTCATGAAGAGAGAAATCCCCGAATGAAGGATGACGATGATCCGTGTGTGTGCTGTGTGTACAGCAGACACAGGAGCGCTGCTCTGCTTCCTGTTGTGTATTCTGTTTTCGATAAAGTGCCTCTGAGCTGTGATTTTCGGACATCTGAGAGCCTGCGAAGGATATTTTTTGTATATCGGAGCCACTGCTTGATTGAAACGGAGAATCGCAGTAGTAAGGCTTGTTTTGACCCCTCACTCTTACACGACTGCACCACTCACCCACATACCACATAATGAATATTTACATTTTATGCACATTGTGCACCGCACCGGGCACACCCAGTCGTATACACACACTCGCCTTTATCCACTGACAATTTGGCAGTCACCGCAATCATAAAAATTTCCACTTCCAAGGAGAGAGCAGCCGGGAAATGAAGCCAGGACCCGTCAGTCAGACGCCTCTGCGCCTCATTTAAATGCAAATTTTTGACGAGCGGTTTTAACGTTCTCCGTCACCCCGCCGTTCGCTGGCGGTGAATGAAAACATTAAAATTAAAAATAAAAAATGTAGTCTGCTTTTAGGCAGAACTCTCGGGGTATGTTTGTATATGCGACGGACGGATGGACGGATGTATGTGTGACTGAGGGGTGCCGGCGCTCGTGAGAATAATTCAAGGTGATAGCTTAATTGAAATATGCTTTTAGGCGCTTTCCGCCTCTGCTCGCTCGCCTTCCATTTTGCATACTTCACTTTGTTGTGTGTCTGGGTGCATATTTTATGAGGTTGCGGTCCACCACTGAAACCCACTGAAAAACCGAAGCATCGAGCAGCGGGTGCGGAAGAGAATCTGAATCGGAATAAAAAACTGAGCCGAAGTCGCTTAATGTTATGCAAAGTGCTTGAGCCTGCGGCATGCGTAAACCTACAGAAATGGAGGACGAAATCGGGCGTCAGGCGTCAGGCCAGGTGGAGACTGAGATCCTGGCAAAGTGAGGCACAGACACGCCATGACCTTTAATTGTTAGCCATTTCAGTTCTCATTACAGTTTCAATTGACTTTGCCCGGATGTTCAGAGCCAGGAAAATTGCATTGGTAAAAGCGGATGTGAGGGTAGCACGGGGTATGCCTGTGATGGAAAAAGTACGCTTCGAAAGGGCACAACCGAGGGTTTATCATACGGTAATCCCTCTCGGATCCGCCATAAACATTCATATGCATAAATTTGACATTTGGCTGCTCCATAAAAATACTCGTCCCACCCACAATACCGCTGGGCCTTTTGGCAGGCAGTCAGGCAGTCTCCTAGGAGCCCCGGAGCTGGGGAAATTTATGCACATAACATCCACTTGACTCCTTCGCCAGACAGCCTGCTCCTGCAACTCGACTACAGCTCTACTTGAGCCAAATGAAGAGCGACAGGAGCCGGGATCCGGGAGCAGCTCAGGAAGCAGCCAGGAATCTGGTTTGCAATTTACAAATTGCGCAAAGTCAAAAGAGAAACAGAGCGAAACAATGGGAATGCCGCTTATATTTTATGCAATATGCCACACCGCGTTTTATTAAGCAAATTACAATGAACGGGCCCCTTAAAGATTTGGTTTTTTGGTTTGGGGAATCTCGGCAAGTCCTACTTATGACCTTGGCAAACAGCCTAACGCCTGACGCCTCAGCCCTGAGCCCAGAGCCCGAAGCCACTTGGAAAACAAACTCAAGTCTACTCCATTCAGCATTTTGCTGCTCTTAACGCACATTTTCATATATAAATTATTAATTTTGCATGCCTGCCTGGCCCAGTTCAGCTCGGTTTCCCCGGGCCATCCCCAGATGGGGCACAGGACGAAACCGCACGCCCAAGCAGGCGAAGGATCAGCGTCGGCAGCGGCGGCAGCGGCGGCAGGAAAGCAAATAACAAGACGAGCGGGCGAGCGAAATGCATTTTGTGCTCCATTAAATAATAAAAGCAAACGTGGCAAAGATAGCGTCTGTCTCCGAGTTCTTTCCTCTGTGTGTACAGTGTACACAATAAAAATCTCACACGAAGCGCATAAAAATAAAGCAGGAGATACCCCAAAGAGGATACTCGCTCTCCACACATCTTATCTAATGGCAGAGTCAAAGCCCCCATTGTGATTTTTAAGTTGCTAACCTTTATGTGGATGGGAGTTCGAGTGTTCCAGTGTTCGAGTGTGTGGCAGAGGGAAAGTGCATAAATAAGTAAACAAATGCCTGTCGCTTAAGATTACATGGCAAATAAGCCGGCGGAGATGCGAGCCAGAACCAGAGCAGGACAACATTTGAATGCGGAGCACAGGAAACCTCGCCCGTTTACTTACTTATTCATAGCCAGACCTGGGCGGAAAGTGTGTGTCTTGAGGGGGCATAAAAATCAGCATAAATAGCAATTGTTATGGGCTGCGAATGAAGCCCAGATCAGCACAGCTCCCAGCGCACTTCCGTTTCGGTTAAATGAGGTAATTTTAGGCCGGAAAGCACGACAATCAAATCAGGGCACTCTGGAACTTCAGAATATTGCATTCGCCATGAACTGTGGGCAGTTTATGTTGCAGCTTGTGAGGTCAAGAAAGATACAAATATTTTATATTTTAATTTGGCTGTAAGTAAGTGCTCTCTCAATGCCACACGAATCAACTCCGACTGACATCGGCTTAGAACAACAGGGGTTGCGATGAGGAATGCTTGATTAGGGGGAGATCTGCGCAGGCTGTTTGACACGCACGTGTCCTTGCCAATGACAAGGGAAATTTTATAACTTTCAAGTTTAATTTGCCAAAAGTAGCAATCAACCAAGAGCCAGGGCAGAAGCCAGAAGCACAGACGCTGAAGAGCAGCCGGCAGCAGGAGCAGGAGAGGGTTGCTTGTTTAAGGGCCAGGAGGGTGGTTAGGCGAGGGCCAACCCTTTCGAGCTAATTGCTTGGAAGTTGTTAAATGTAAAAATTAAATGTATAAAATGTGTATATTTTATATTAAACAGAGGAAGGACTCTGCCACTGTCAGTCACTCACTCTCGCTCATTCAGTCATTCATTTATTCAGCCAGAACGTAGCCTGTTTTATGAGGTGTTAAGTGGGTTTAAATTAAAAGTGGGCGTGGGCGGAATGTGACGAAATGTTTGCATATTTATTTAAGTTATGGCGAAGGCGAGAGGGAGCAGCTTAAGAGAGCACTCGTGGGCTGCGTCGGTAGGACGCCCCTTAGGACGGGCGGGCTCGAGGGGTTGTTCTCTCATTTGAAGAGGGCGACAGACTTGACTTTTGTTTGTTTTCCGTTTGACATGAAGGAGCCACATGTGCGTGTTATAAATTCATATTTAATAAACTTTCGGCTTTTCGAGACTCAAGTGGGTATCAGAGGGATACGAGCCAGGGATCCGACGTGAGAGGCCAAAGGACAAAGGGCAAGTACGAGTTTCACCGAAAGGTGAAATCGAGACAGTGATTAACAACTGGGTGCAAGCTGTTAATGAACACAGAAGGATCCTTATTAGATTTAAATGCGACAGCAGGCGGCTCTCAAGTGCCAATTGTTCTCCACCTTTTGTGCCCAGTGTCATTTCTATGTCCAGATATCTAGCAAAGATAATCTATTTATTCCCTTAATGTTCCTACAGGACATTTCAGTTTAATTCTCGCACATTGCACTTTCCCACCGCCGGTAACTTACTTATGTGTCCGCCCCTAATTATATACACACAATATGTTCGGCAGTGCTGGCAGAATTCATACGGAAATATGCAGATTTTAAAGGACAGAAATCTCGGTTTAGGGGTTACATCTACCAAATGTATTATTTTAAAAATAGGTACACATATAACGAAACTTTGAAGAGTAAAACAGCTTTTTTATTTAAAAAATAACGATTTTAATTACTGCTATATCCAGGAGGTCTCTCAAAAATTGTGTTTTGCGATGTCCTTTTTATCTGTGGATCTTAAAATATAAAAGAATTAAGCTGATTTTGTTAAAGTAATGTCGAATCTAGTAAATAATCCAATGAATAAGCTAAACAATTAAAAAAAAGTGTATGTTAAAAAATATTTATTTTAAATATTATTTTTTACTCACGTTTGGTCTTAAATTATTTATAAAATACTAGATACTAGATACTATGCTTTGATTGAATACTAGAAAACACAGATCAGAAGCCTCTGTAAATTTGACGTTAATCGATTAAGTCGTTTTCGAGATAGACTTTCCAGTCGACTTTCGAAACCCAGTTTTGAGCACGTTTGAAGATTCTGAAGCGTCATTACAAAAAGGTATTAAACTTTAAAAGAAAGCGTCGGATTGACTTGAAATTTTCACAGATTTTACTTGATTACGTGTACATTGCGAAAATAAAATTAAAAACAACATTATCTAAGTGTAACCCCTTAAGAACTCATCTCAACTCAACTTGCAAGCAAATAAAAAAAAAATTGTTAATAAAATTAAATATCTGGAAATACGATTTTTTAAGATTTAAAATTAGTTGAATTTAATTTAAGGATGATAATCTAATCCAAAATAAATAAAATTAAATTATATAGTGTGTAATCACTTGGGAATACTTTAACTAATGTCCCGATAAAAACAAAAATGGCAGAAAATTGTGGCAACACTGTCAACGATGATTTGCCTTTGACGCAATCGGAGACTCAGAGGAAAGAACCATGGCAGGGGACACGTGGCAGCATTTCGAGTAGCAAAATTAAAATGCTTATTAAAATAATAACAAGGCAAGCGGAAAAAAGAGAACTCTAAACACGGGAGGCAGCCAACCCTCGGAGTCGAACTAACCCCAACCATCCTTCGGAAAAGCAGCCTAAGAGCAAAAGCAATTACAGATGCGAAAATCAACCCTGGAAAAAAGGCCCAAGGCCATGTATGCGAGCCAAGGAAAACTAAAATTACGAGGATTCTTAAAGTATTCTCACATAATGCTGCCAGAATTTATGCCACTTTGAACCGCTTTGTGCTTTACTTTTCCATACCGTTTTGTTTTGGTTCTCCCCGCAGTGGCGGGGCACATGAAAGCAACTATTAGTGACCCACACTGGACAAGGAACCGGACTAAATTAAATCTAAATTAATACAATTTTCGGGTCGCTACTCTTGGTTCAAGGCCCAGCCTGCACTCCCAACCTACCATATCGACAGGGCCCGAGATCAAAGATGTGCTAAGAACTAGTGCTCGCAAGGAATTTGCCATTGTTGGGGACGAACAGGGTGCAGACACAGGAGGAGGTAAATTGAGACATGGACATGGACCAATTTCGTTCGCATGAAGCCGAGGCCCGGGCAGAACGGCTCGGCAAATAGAATAAATGGCAATGAATGACTGAGCAAATGAATAAATGAGAGAAATTTTTGCTTTGAAATTCAAATTTCAAAAGTTGTCATGACATTGTGTTTATGACATTTAGTTGCTACGGCCAGAAAGAGATGACGAGCTGCAGAGCCCGGGCAGCGCTGCTGCCAATTCTCCTTTTTATTTTAAAGTTTGCTCCGGTGAGGGAGGGGCCTCGACGGTTGCATATTTAAAATTGAATATTTGCACGCCTTGAGCATTTCAGATTACAAAGATATACTTCACTTATGCGCACACAAATACATCTAAGCACCGAGCATGTGTGTGGGCGTATCCTGTTGTCATTTGCATGCGCTCTATGCGCTTGTGCTATTTGCACTGCTCAAAGCCATGTTAAGCGGTTTATTTTTCGAGTTGTATGCAGAGCACACAGAGCTGCCTGCCCGAAAATTAAATTTAAAGAGCTTTGAGCCGGGGAGCTTTAAGGGAGGTTTCCTTTCAGGACTAAGGCATAAATGGATTTTTTGTTGGCCTCAACTATACTCGTATTGTTGGTGCAAATGCTCTTGAGGTATTATTTATTATTTGAAGGATTATTAAAGCTTATTGCATTCCGGTAGCTATTTGAGGTCCAGGCTTAAAGTCGCGGTAGACATCTTTCCTTATTCTTGACCCATGCACTTATGTATGTTCAAATCAATTATCAAATAAAAATAAAAACGAGAAAGAAAGCTAACTTCGGTAAACCGAAGTTTATATACCCTTGCAGTCAGCAATTGGATCATTGAAAATCGATCCAATTTGGTAATGTAAAAAAAAATGTCAAATTATGTAAATTTTGTAAATTTTACATTTTACATGTAGAATTTTACATTTTCATATAAATCGACCGTTCCCTTCTATGGCAGCTATATGATATAGTTGTCCGATCTTAATGAAATTAAAGCCGTAATTCTAGAACTATAAAGAACGACTATATCTCGAAATTTATAGAAATTCGTTGAAAAACAGAGAAATTAAAAATTTTTGTACATTAATTTCGCCATCATTCCTATGGCAGCTATAGGATATAGTGGTCCGATTTCGGCCGTTCCGACATATATAC